>CM076579.1:1162248953-1162482925 GCA_034641835.2 Pinus albicaulis | reverse complement strand
AAAAACTACTGAAAGATGTTGATACAAGATGGATCTCATTAAATGGACCAGCTCAAAGACTATTTAGTGAGTTCAAATCTTTGGTAGGGTTGATGTATGAAAATCGCTACAATGTAGATAAAGCTCAAGATCTTCTTTTTCGACTAACTGATATAGAAACATTATTAACATTGGTTGGAATTCTTCCTATGTTACATGAAATGAATGTCCTCATGAAAATGTCTCATAATCACACAATGTATATTGCTGAATACACAAATGCGAGAAAGTCAGCATGCCTTGCATTGGATAATTTGTATATGATGCTAGACTCTTTTACTGGTCCAGAGTTTACAAGTTGGACTAAGATCATCAATATAGAAAATACTGAAAATTTTTTGACGTTTGATGAAAAAGGGATACTATGTATCACAGTGCATGGGTATATGGTCCCCTTTCATTATATTAGTAAGACAGGACGAATCACCAAATATTGCCCCGTGTCAAGAGACTAATTTGATAATATTGTTATCTCAGTGAGACAAAATTTGATAGAAATTGCAAGATCACTATCATCAGAGATAAGAGAACGATTTCCTCGAGATGAATTGTTGGAGGCCATGTGTGTGGTATACCCTCAATATTGGAAAAATTGTCAATGTTCAAGAAATTTAAAAGCTGATTTTCAAAAGAGATTAAAATGTTTAGTAGACCACTTTTGCAAGAAAGTCTCAATACATGGAGAACAGATTGAAGGTATTTTAGATTCATCAAAATTGTATCAACAAGGTGGACGCTTTGCTGAAAAAATGTGGAAGCAATATCCTTTTTTGGAGAATCCTAATGAAAACGGTGTTATAACAAGATTATGGAATACTTTAAGTGCTAGCCAATACCTGCAAGAAAACATATCAGAATATTTTAAATTAGCAGATTTGTGTCAAACCATGATTTTGGGATCAATGGAGGATGAGAGAATGTTTAGTGCACTATCATTTTTGAAGTCAAAGTTGAGGAACAAGCTTGATAAACATGTGGATACATGTTTAATATTATATGTAACAAAGTATGACGTTGACAATTTTCCATATGAAAGAGCACTAGCGCTTTGGCGATCAAATTGTGATAGAAGGGGAGAAAACAATATAAAAAATTTATCTAATGAACTTGATACAAAACATAATGTTTTGGAGGCTCATAATGACAGTACATCTGGAGAAGATCATGTTCATAATATAGAAAATGATGACCAAGATGAGAATTGGGAAATTGAAATACCCTAGGACTCTTATTTTGGTATACATGTTCCGTTGATCATGCAAGATTACTACATGTCAAATTCAGGTAAAAATGGGTTCCATATTTTGTATTTTTCATTGTAACATTGCAGCTACATTTCTTTCATGTGTGTTATTTTAAGATTGATGTTTCATATTTAATCCTTACATTGTTTGCTTCTTATTTGTGACAGGAAATGAAGCTGGATTTGATGATTTTGGGACCTATTTTCACATAGATAGTGTTTGACTAGTATTAAATGATAAATAAATAATTTAACAAGACTAATGCAAAGCATCAATGGGCTCATTCAAGTACATGAAACTACCTTGATGTCTAGCTTTGACATCTTGGAAAATTTTAATGGTATATATGTTGCTTGTGTTTGGGGAATTTTGTTGAGTTTCAAGTTTTATATTTTCTTGGAAAATAATTATTGATATTTGGAAAATGTGTGATTTTATATTGGTATTGGAAACGAAGCTAGTTTTGATCTTTGATTGGAAATGAAGTTGGATTTGATGAAGTTGGGAACTATTTCTTTTCACATAGATAGTGTCCTAGTATTAAATGATAAATAACTAATTTAAGAAGTCTAACGCTAAGCAACAATGGGCTTATTGAAGTACATGAAATTGTGTTAATGTCTAGCCTTGATATCTTCGAAAATTTTAGTGGTTTGTTTGTTGCTTGTTTAGAGGATTTTGTTGAGTTTGAAATTTTTTGGTTTTTTTGGTCAAAGATCTTTGTAGTCCTTTGAATGCTTCTTGAATGCTTATGATACTCATATCATGAAAAGATATATGACATAGTTTTGAGTTATTATTATAATTATTATTTTTTTCTTTCTATATTTGGTGGTTTTAAGAAAATATTTTTTATTTCCTTTCACTTTGTGACATGACTTTAGCATCTTCACTTTTAGAATCTAGCGGACTATTATGATTATTTTATATTTTATTGGAAAAAAATTATTGATATTTGGAAAGGGAAATGAGCCATGGGTAGCTAAGCGAAGAGAAAAATGGTTTATGTACTAGGTTGTTGTGCATTCATCGTAGGAGACCTATTGAAATGAGACCAAGATCTTACAATGCTACACTTTATGCTGGCTAATGAGTTTTTCGACCTAGGAAGAACAGTGGCAGTTGATCATAATGCCAAGGAGATTAGAATGCTGGTTTCACCAAAAGCTGACCATGCCACCAGTGCTGGTGGAACCAAATGAATCACATCAACTTATTATGATTATTTCTAGATTGCTCAGGGTGAAACTGAGGCTATTTTGTGAAGCATGGAAGGTAGCAGTGGTGGAGAATTACAAAGAGAACCCCATGATGGGCTCCATTTTTCCCTTTGGTATTTGGGCCCAAAACCTTCTATCCATTGGAAAAGTTTGCAAGTCTTCGTATGTCATAAAGAAAGATGATCCTAGTCTATGGAAACTACATGGAGCCCTCAAATCACAGCAGTTTCAAGGTCAATTACAAAATTTGATTATAATAGAGTGGCCTAGTAATACAGATGATGGATCGAGAAAATCATTTGACATCATTCCAAAGTTTATAAAGGTTTTGTATTTGTTTGTTTATCTTCGATTTTGAGAAATTATAGAAAGATGAATTTTTTGTTGCACTTGAAATTTTCAAGAAAACAGTATATTTACTTTTATATTTACTTTCCGAATATAGATTTTCTGGCATTTTTGCATGATTAGCAATGTCAAACAGCTTAGATCTGGGGTTAATGTAATTACACGGGTTTCAATGTCACACGTCCCAATTTCAAAACTCTTTCTCCAAGCAATTTAGGCTTTTAAGCATAGGTTTATCATGAAATCCTAATTCTCTAACCATGATTCCTTTCATCATAACATCATAACTCCAATAAACTCTCTATTAACTTCCTCTTGTCTTACGTTATTCTAACTCCAAGTATGGAGGAAATTTATATGATTTTATTTTCTATAAAGGTCTCATATATCATCTAGAATTAACCTTGGCTTGGATGTCACATATATCACTTATAATTAACCTATAATTAACCTCAAGGTCCCTTCGCATGCATTATATACGATGGTTTTGAATGGGTTATGCCTACGAGCATTCTCGACCCTTTTCAACTATACATAGCCACGACTTTTCCATCACGTATCTGTATAGACCTTGGGTATTGATTTTTGATAGAATTCAATGTACATATTATTATGAGACTGACTCTTCTATGCGTTTGGCGGTCAGATGAGGTGGCATTAATATTCACGTCTGTGTTGATATGACAACATATCATTGTACATAAGATTTCTAATCAAATTTTAGATATCAAACTTGATTTCGTGATCAATCTACACGTAAAGCGTGTAATCCCATTCAACTCGAGTTTCGGTGTTCGTGGCTGCGGGGTAAACCTTCTCCACGTCAGATGTTATGATAAGTATGGTGGCGTTGTATGGTTTATATTGGTCTCCATCCCCTTCGTTCGTTCACGTGGTGGATCCACGTCGATGTGGCTTACTCGGCTTACTCGGTTTACATAACTCTCTTCTGTATGCGAACAGGACACCTTGAATTTATTTCGGATCTGAACACCATTAATGTTATACGACAATTTTAATTTCACTTGCCAACCCCTCGATCCGTGGCTTGGCTCTTACGATTTCGCCAAGTGGACGATGGCGATCCTTTCATATTAGGGTTCCTGGGTCTGTCGAAGAATTATATAAGCCTTTGATTTTGGGTAGAGACAGTTTTCCGCGTTAATCGTTTGTTCTTGTAGCTCTTCGTCTGCAAGGTTCTTACTCTTCAGAGGGTTTACTGTCCTTAGTTCACGAAGAAGAGTTCTGGCGTGCCTACTCCACTGCGCCAATACCAGGTAATTGTTTATGCATTCGTTTTTCTCCATCGTATGATTAAAGATCAAGGTCGTTGCTCATAACTGGTCATACGTCGGTTCTGAGGAAGTCTGCGGATGTTCATAAGATGAATGCGTTTCGTTTTGGGATTTTGGATTATACCCTCTGTGCAAAATTTTCGTTATATTCCCTTTCCGGTTTATTTTCGACCATACTCCTCTGTCGATTCCATGGAATGATAACTAGTTTATGTTGTGAATGCTGTGTAGCGTCCCAATTTACGTGCTTCGCTTCACTTCAGGAGAACGACTTCCATTCATTTGGTCGTTATGAGGTTGGTTTTTCGTCCTGTCTATACATACACGTCATCACGAGTCGTATAGTTAATATGTGTCGTTACTATGTGGCGCTCTTTTAAATTTGTTTTTTTTTTATTGAGATAAGGGTTTCGATTCTCAGACCCTAGCCTGATAGGCTCAGCATGTATTGTGACTTTTTTGGACATACATATATATATATATTCCCTATTTTCTTATGTTGAATTCGCTATAACGACGCTACAGTGTAACTTTATATTAACTGTATGAGTCGTGTATACGATTTAATACAATGGAATTTCTCTTTGTTTAGTTTGCTTGTCAGAACAGTAAGTGTATGTTATGTAATTCTTTGTAGCACTAATGTTGTTCAATGTGTACTAGATTCCTCAGTTACATCTCTCAGAAGTTCTGGGAAGTCATATTAAATTTTAACTTTTCTTCTGAGGTATTTTGTTCATTATTTTCTGTAGAAAGATATCTCTACTCTTGTACCAGAATCATAGCTAACAGTCTCTCTCAGTTCATGTTTATACTGAAATTATTTTACAAGTGTCTGTCTATGCATATAAATGGCATGCATGGAATTGTGAGTCCATTCTCATTTATACACATATAATTAATATATATGAAGTACCAGGACTAATATTCTTCTTATTTTCCAAGGTTATATATTTCTAGTTGAATCTTCTTCTCATTTTCTTATAGCTATTTACAGCTCTTGCCTACATAGATATCTGGTGGTAGGTATTTCTGTAGAGTTGGTCATGTGTTTGGGACTCATTCCCTTTTGCTCTTGGTCAAGGGAAATAGTAGTTACATTAAATCTTAATGTGTATACTGTTGAAAATAATTCAACTCTCTGCTCTTTACTTCACAACTATTAAATAATTAATTCTACACTCTATGTATTTACTTTCTATGATATAATATTAGAGTGGTTTCATAAGATAATTGTCTATGTTCAATCTTTTGCAAATATTTAGTTTCTTTCCTCTGCTATAGTATGTGTGGATTACATGCAACTTTTTTTTTTTTACCATTAAATTTTCTGGTTACATTTGAATGGTATGCTGACCCTGAGGTCAGTTTATAGAGTCTCTCCTTCTATTCTTTCATGCACAGTGTAAGTTTCAATTCATTTCCTACTATTTTCCAGTATAATACAGGAAGTTCAATTTCTCTCTCCTGTAGGTATATATTAGAATCATGCTAGGAAACAGAAGCAAATTAAAGCCAATTCACAAATTTTTCCTGGGAAGAACTAAGTATCCTCAAGTTTAAACCAACCTTGGTTTAGACTTTATGTTGGATTCTACTTTACAGGATTTTTCTCTACAACCATACAGAATTATCAGGTGACTTCCTTATGATTAATTATGTTAAATGTAGAACTAATAAATTTAATACCTTATAAATCAATTTTTTTTTTATATGTAGCCAATTCATACCACAGTAAGCAGAAATACAATTTAACTCAGAGACATACCACTCATGCAGTCGACCAACCTCCCAACCTTAGAGTCCTTCTGTCTCCCAGAACTCACCCCTGAGCTAAGATCACCTCCTAGAACAGATCAACCTCTAATCTCTACAAGAGCAGCTTATTTAAGCTTATTGTTCCCCAAAGCATGTTTCTAATTCTGCGTTCAGAATCTCAGGATGATTTTCTTCCTGTTTGCCTAGGCTTCCCAATTTAGGGATTCTTTAAAGATGTTTTATGCTTTTCCTCAACTTTTCAAGCTTTTTACCTCTTCCCAACTACTTTCCTCATCATTGGGGAAATTCAGATTTTTCCTCAAAAATCTAAATTTAAAAATTAATTTCTTTCAAGGATTTTTGAAAGATTGTGGGGAAATATTTGCCTCATCCATCCTCATGGATTTAGCAAGTGATCTCATAAATCTCATTTTGGTCAATCTGCACCACATCATTTTATTCATTTCCTCAATTAAATATTTAATTACATTCACAAAATATTTATCCTTTGGGGTCCACTCCCTTTAGGATTAAATTTCAAATGTCTAACTTTGAAATTCAAACACATGAATTGGGGGTGTTACATATCGAAATTGAATTGTGCTTCCCCTAAAATGTTTTCAAGTTTACGTGTTACTAAATGGATATGTTTTACGTGTGAATTTAACCCCTATACTCCTTTAAATACAATGGTAAAAGGATAGAAAATTAAAATAGTAGAAGCTTATTTTTTTGAAGAAAATGTCGGTAGAATTTGCCCCAAAATATTTGAAACCTTCAAGGGAGGCCTTGGTTAAACTCTTCCATTTGGTATTCCATGTTCTTATGTGTTTGAAATTTCTCTCATTTCTTGATTCATCTTCTATTATTTCACACCATGGTTGTTCCTCCTAAACTTTCCTGGCATATATTGATTTTCATTAGATATCTGAAACATGGGAAGGTAGTGCATTTATGAGAAAATGATGTTGCATGGAAGGTACGCTTGTAGGTTGTTCTCTTGTTCAATTTGTCCATTCTTTCCAAAAAACCATATTGCATTGATTGTGGAATTTTATTTCTATTATCAAATTAATATTAGGTTTTCATCATGAAATTATATTTTTATCGACACTTGCTCATGTTAAGCTCATTTATTCGGAATGTTTTTATGAAATATCCTTTTCCATTGGTACCTCCTAATCACCCTTCACTATATGTGGTGCACTTGTTTAAGGTTTGAAGTTAAGTTTTTCAGTGCCTGAGGTTGGTAATCGATGGCATTGTAAAAAATGTCAAATCACACAAAGAATGCATCATGCACGGATTAGGCAATTGAGAATTAATTGGTCTTTTTTGGATAACAGAGAGCACCTTGAAAAGCTAATTACCTTTTTCAATGGTGGTTTACAATAGAAGTCTCATTCGGTAAAACCATGGTTTCATCCTAATGGTGCTTATTATTCACTTTCATATGATGATGATAGTACAAATGATATTGAAGCTTGCCTAGATGTGGGAATGTAAGTCTTTTTATGGCGTGCACCAATGAAAGTTTCCAAAAGCAAAAAATTTAGATAGTTGCGCGTCGAGTTGTAGAATTTTCTATTTCACGTTTTGATGAGTGTGGAAGGTGTGTTTATGGTAGTGAATATGAAGAAACATTTTTCTCGATATGCTCTGTATTGGTGATTGTGGGCTTCTCAATTGCCTATGAATTTTTAGCTTTACTTTAGGCTTGATGATTTTTGGGCTATTACTTGCTTGGAATTTGGGTCCAAAATCGATTGTTTGACCTTATCTCGGAGATGTGGAAGGAAAAAAAACAAATTTTTTATCTTTGTGTGTTTAGGTGTACATATTAGTTTTAGTATTTTGAGAATCAGGTGTATTGAGGACAAAAAATATGAAGAAATGCAATTTCAATTTTCGTGAAAGAAGGAAACCACAATTTTTCCTTTAGGAGATTTTGGAGAATGTTGGAGAATGTAAGGCTAAAGTGCATGTTGCAAACTAGAGCAAGGCTTTGTCAATGTACCCCTAGATAATTATATTAGTTGGTGATCTCGATCTCCTCTCCTTTGAGAAGAAATGGTGATCAAGAATGTTCCTTCAACATGTTGAAGATGATGACTTTTGTTTTTACCTAGGTTGAGCGTATTTGATGAAGATCATAGAAAAGGGCAGGTATCGATCTTTCTTTGTAATTTGTCTAGGGATGAGGCTTAGAAGGGCCACATCATCTACAAACTTCAAAATATAATATACCCCAAACTTGTCCACGCACTATTTGGATGTACTACCAAAAAGAAATTAATTTATATTCATGATGCTTGTTTGAAAATAAATATATCTGTCTTATGACCAACATAAAACTACACTATGAGGACTCTCTTTGGAGATACATGGATCGATGGGAAGGAGGGGTGTCTTATGTGATTTTTAAAAGGGGCTACACAAAGACACTGTGCTGTGAGGGTCTCATCGGTGGAGGTCATGGCTCCTTGAGATCACATGAATCTACATGCCTGGAATTGTATATCTCTGCCTATAACTTATTACTTCTTCCTTTGTGAGCACTACAAAGGAGGGAGGTGTTCATCATGTTGTATGGGTTGATGGGAGTTCTAAGTCTCCCCCATTTTTAAATTAAATAGTTGATTACTATTGTCTTTTTTATATCGGAAAGCTTAAATAAGCTCGATTCAAGCTTCTTATCTTAAGTTCAAATTGAAATATTTACAACAAATTCCTTGTAGGATCATTACGGGATGAAAAATGTTGGGAAAGCGGCAGGCACATCTGAGGAAACACACGATCCAACATATCTAAACTATGTTCCAAGTAAATGGCCCATCCTTAGGAGGTGGCCAATCAAATAATGTATTTAGGTGGGATAACAAACATGTAGGACTTGATTACTTTCATGAAAGGTATATATAGTTTGAGTGGGTCTAATAGTCGGTAGTAAGCGGGGGTTTTCCTAACGTTTAGCGGGGGAAGGAGTATTCATGTTGATTGTAGATTCCTGGAATACCTTGAAATTTGGTAGTTACAAGAGGATCAATTGTTTCGACCTTTTGGTAAGCGGACATATTCCGGATATTTACGGAATGCGCAATCCCTCATAATTTCAACGATAAGTAAAATAACATGTGCTCGAGTTTTAAGACTTGACATGTTTTAAATAGAAAATCATTGAATACCCCTTCATAAATTCACATAAGTATTCCTTAATAGATTTTAATATTCAAATAACTCTTTATTATTGTAATTAACTACAACAAGAATTTTTTTAGGCAGTTTGATTGTCTATTGGGTGTTCTATGTAAATTCTGGGTGCATTCATGTTGTTTGTGTGCGGAAGTTCTTCATACGAAATGCACACTCTCTTGAGGAATCTGAAAAGGGCATGCGAGAAAATTTTATTTTCTATCTTCTACTTGGAACACCCTATTCACATGCTCAATATGCTCCGGAGTGATCTCTTGAATTTTACTTCTGCTTGAAATAGTACACTTGCTCTCTCTTCTTCTAAATTTAACACTATATGTTTTTTTGTAAGTAGGAAGTCTTGTTTACACATTGCGGGATACTAATTTTGAAATATGTTACATATTATTCCTTCTTTCTCTTGACATATGAAAAATACTTGAGCTCCTCCAAGCAAGTATTAACCCTGTGGTGGGACAATGACGATCACTAATCACGAGGCTAAGAGAACTTGCAAAACACAAGGTATAGATTCATAATATTCCAATGCCTAATTTTCCTATTATTTCAAAAAAGTGACTAATGTATGTAGGATCCAAATAAATCTTGTGTTGATGAAGGTTGATTACATGCGGGAGATAATACTATGAGGATTTCATACATGGTTGGATATAGTTTCCTCTATCCAAAACTTATTCATCATGAGATTCTTCTACGCCCTCCAAGGCCAATCATCCTCAACCCATTCCCTACAAATACGAGCCAATCTCTATACAACACTTGCACCCAATCCCAACATCTTGGTGGGAGATGTGGTTTACTGATGTAAGAAAAATTATGATCAATCTGAACCTTCCACCTAAATTAATGCAACCTTTGTGGGTTCACTTGGTTATTTGGCCCAAATATTGATGTTATACTTAAAATTTCTTTGTACGGAGAGATTTCGAATTGAATGCATTCATCATGTTGCATAATAGTGTGGCATGGAGGAAGGCATTTGGAGATGTGATATAGTTGAAGAGGATGAAATTTTATGAGAATATGAATTGAGTGGCCTCCATGCATTGTTATGAAAGTGGGCCACCTTGTGTGCTACCAATGCTTATGGGATTTTTCAAGACAGAGCTCTGTAAAGAAAGATCTTTAAGAACGATGAAAACTGAAGACGTTTCTTAGATGGAGGGTCCAAATTCTAGAAGGCCATCAAGCTCCTTGATTTGAAGCACAGTGGTCTCGATTCCATGATTCATATCACAGATCTTAAATATCACAGGAAGAGAGAATTGAGGTTGCATCAAACCAAATTCTTGCACTTTTTCAAGAGAACTACCCGAGAGATGGTAGTAAGAAGAGTTCTATGTCTCCAAACACAAATGTTTTTCCTTTGCCGATCTTTCCTAGAACAATATATTTGAATGAATATAAATGATCAAAAGGATGATGATATTATATGTCCTCGTAGATACGGTTTTTTTGAGATTTTTTGGCACACAAAAAATTTTGAATTTTTTATGCATCTCTAGATATTTATTACTTGACACGTGGTTGCCGATTTCAAATGGTGTCAAATTACATATATATCTTCGACCCATATTGAAAAAAGGCTAAAGGTTACATAATATATTTTACGAGAGGTTCCTTTTATATGGATCTAATAGAGATCTTTAGGCGAATCTGGTTTTACATATTTTGTATTAAATGATACAATAAGTTTCCCACAAAATATTTGAGTATGGACAATTGATTATTAGTTACTCGTCTTGTGAAAATGAAGTATTATTCCTACAAAACCTTATGTATAATGAGTACATGGACATTTTCTTTCCTTTTCCTTTCCCCCAAAACGCTTCAAAAAACATGTCTAGGTGGGATACTTGCAAAGGAATGGTCTTCCTTTGGCTCAAGTGCATGAAGGATATCTACTTCATCAAAATCACTTGAGGCTTCCATTGGGCCTTTTTCTTTGAGAGGTTCCTACCATTTGTGTTGTCGAGCATATGACAACTAGAATAGAAACTTGGTCAATGGTTTAACATTATTTCAATCTTACCGATGAAATGAATATAGCTCTTGTTTCTAGTGCATATTTCCTCCAATTTTTATTTATTTTTCCTTATTTATTTTAGATATTCTATGCAATTATGAAAGATACGACGAGTTAACATGTATTTGTGTCGTGTTTCGATGCGTGAAAAACACTTCTCTCAATTTTTCCTTATATCGATGCATTTTCTGTTGTTTTGTTTCTTGAATCATAGTTTTTTTAAATCTCAGTGGACCTTTATGACCTTTTAAAGTTTAGCCTCATTGTCTCTTTCACCCAAAATTACATGGTTTAGAGATGGAGGAGCATATATAGTCATTTCTTTGTATGGTTACAATCGTCACCTCCAAAGTTTTGTTTTTCATGAGTCAACGTAATGGTCAACACATTTTTGTTTCAAGGGAAATCTCATGAGAAGCACAAGGATGCTTCATCACATTTGAAGATGGTATCCATATTCCAAAATAATCCCATTGGCATATATTAGTGCACCTTACCCAACGTGGTTTAATAAGGCACCTACTAGTATGGAACTAAGCAAATTCTCAACAATATGGTGAGAACTAGTTGAGATATAACCCCTTGTGTTAAGGTAGCCGCCTTTGTCACATAATACGATTGAAATTACGATTTTTCACTAGAAAACTACGAAGAAAATCCTTTCTTTCTATATTATCCCAAAACATTGAAGAAAAATTAAATCATTCTGCGAATGAAATATAGTAATGAATATTTTATCTTTATAGAACTTGATTTCTAATCTCCTCGATTGTAGACTATAGATCTCAAACATACTACTTTTGGTTTGTGACTTCCGGCCCATCAACGGCTCTACCAAAATTCAAAATGATCAATTTCAAATCTGACAGTGATGAATTTCTCCAATATTGCTAATTGTCAAGTATTCCATATGTATTAAGTCTTTTTGCTATATTCGGTTTGCAAACATGGGATTTTGTTGGGACCTATAAAGGTGAGGATATTATACTTAGTTTATCAAATAAAAAATCACCTCTTAATTAGTATTTTCTATATTTTTCGGGTGTTCATCAATGTCCCATGGTATTTTAGTGCACTCTACTCCATGTTGAGCCCTTTCTTAACTTATCATCCTAAGAGAAAATTTGTAATTTTATACGTGGGAAAAGTCAAGAATCACTACAAACTATGTGAAGATTCACTTCTAAGTTGTGGTGAAAATATTCTCAATCTCAATTAGACTCTAAATTCATATGACATAATTAAGGATATATACAATCAAATTTCCTAGAAACTTTATTTAATGTATTTTATATGATTGTATCACCAGAAATATTGCCTATTATATAGTGTCAGTTCTAAATAATCAGACATGTCACTAAGAAGGAGGAGTAATCATATTGAATGCAATAGGATGATGTGTCGTCAAAGAAATTTCCTAGTTTCTCAGTTTAATTGCTAGTTCTTGTAGTAAAATTTAGCTCTTTCCCTCGAGTTTGTTTCCAAATACTTCCAAAATTGATGAGTTTTATTTTTGGATATAAATTTTGCGGTGTTGGATTTGAGATTTGTTCATCCTCAATATCTATGCGATGGAGATTTCTCTTTATTTTTGAATTCTCACATTTTAAGCTATCTATATTTTTCGGGGAGAGAAACAATTCTATGGGACCTCATAGTTGGTGGGTGGGATGTTTCCTATCGGTCGGATTTTGTGATGCACATGGAATCTATTCAACTCTAATTGACAAGAAAAAAAGGTTCTCTTCATATAATGAGTCAACTTTTAATTCCTTCAATGCATCAAAGGTAGGGAAGGTAGTTTTTGATAATAGACAAGTCTATTCAAACAAGAAGAATTTTGCAACATATAGGTACATTGTAAAAAAGAACATAGATGCAGGAGTTCGAGCCTCACGGTAGATTAGATGTGCCCAGAAAGCTTTCTTACATTCAACGATCGAAATGTTAGTAGTTAAGAATGTGCCATCATGTTGGAGAAGCAAGTTTGTTTCCTTGGAAAATTTAAAATTTTATGTACACATGTAGTACTATATAAAAGTTAATATTGGTAATAATAAAGGTTGGTTGTGTTTCCCGAGCATATCATCCTTGTAAATTTACAAATTTTCATGTTTGTGATTCATGAGTATATGATATACATGGTAAAACAAGTACAAATAAAATTTACAAATATTGACCATGCCGAAACTAGTTAAATATTGTTTACCCCATATAAAAATCTATATAAATAATATTTTTTAGTTCGAAAATTGAATATTGTATTACATTCCTCATCGATAAAAATGTTCTTCAAGGAGTGCTCTACATTAAAAGGGTTACCTATATGTAAATGAATCGGTCTCTTTCCTTTGGCTACATCTTTTTCTAAAATCTCAAACTTATCTTAAAAATAGAACCGATTGTTTGGTTTGTCTTTTTGGTTACTATATAGTAAGTATATCATGAATTAAGGGACCAATGCAACCCAGGAAGAACCCAAATGAAGGGGGAGAAAAAATATATTTTAGGGTGAAGCACTTTGTATTATACATATGAACATATTATAATTTAAGATAATGCAAACAAGTGGATTTAAATGAATGGGATACGAAAGGTGACGGGTTTGGATAATAGATACCAATTTGGTCAATTACGTTTTATATATATATATATATTTTAATTATTTTTTTATTTTTTATCATATTAAAGAGTTGTGACCAATTTTATTTCATGGAAATGATAATATTTAGATAAATATAAAATTTTAAAATTAGGGAGGAGTTGAAGTTGTTCACTATAATAAACTTTCACTTTATTATATTTTAAACAAGGATTAATTCTCCTCTCACAGAGACTAGGTACATATTCCATAAAGGTTTTTGAATATGCATTTTTGTGGATAGTTTGGAAGGTTTTGAGGAGGTAGGCATAAGAAGAGAACAAATCAATTTTTCAAGATAACTCACAAAAATTGATAAACAAGCCACCCATTCTTCCAAAAACATTTTGTATTTCCTCCAACTTTATCACCTACATCACCTTTATCTCGCATGGAAGATGTATCCCCACTCCCCATCGTTACTTTGCACCTCTCGATGCAAATGCTAGTATTAACGGATTTTCCATGCTTATGTGGAACATGTTCGAAGAAGGAACTATAACAATAATGGATTTGCATGAAAGCTTTATAATTTTTTCAAACATGAAAGTTGTGATGTGTTACTAAGTTTCTTCATTATTTTATAGATCATTACAAATCAAACCTACTTTACTCATCAATGGCATTGCATTCAACAATGTGCACAAGTATGATTTAAATGTATCGATCAAAATTATGATTTTTATCTATTTTTGATAATTCAAGTTGAATACATTATGCAATACATAGGAGTGTTATGGATATGAAGTTCAATATGAAATAATCTATTGATTTCTACTATTAATATTATATAAGGGGTGCTCTTCCAATGGCCATTTATTAGCTATGTGAAGAAGGATTTGTGGAATTTGTATTTACTATAAGATTATGTATAGCTGAGTTGTGAACAGCTAAGTAGAATTTGGTAGGAAGTTTGGAGTATGTGTAATTAATAATGATATTGTCTTCTCTTCATTGATGACTTTTCAATGTGTGAGTTTTGACCTAAGCCATTGCATTATCAATGTGACAAGGCTCAAAACTCGACCTATCTTTACTCAACTACTTCTTATGATCATTCCTAGGAACACGAATCCTAATTTTTTGTAGTTTTAAAATTATCACAAGTTTCCTCTGTAATTCGAATTTGTGGAGATTATCTCAAAATTTGTTAAGGTACCATGGATCTAAAAATTTGTTATTAACTTTCAACACTATAACAAACTTTGGTGAAAATTGTTGATCAATTCTCGGTTGGTTAGGGTAATAGATGTTAATGAAAATGTTGTGTGCATGCGGGAGAGTTGGGTGAAAATGCATAATTTTTTGTATAATTTGTGTGATAAATATAATATAGTGCGAAGCATAGTTTTGTAGATTAGTCTAAAGTTGACCCAAATGCGTAATCAAATCGGTCGAGGTAATTATTGGTTGAATGGTTAATTGTTGGTTCAATGGGAAAAAGATCTTTGCGAGGCTCAAATATCAAGGGAAAAAAATGGAGCCCATCATAGAGGTTCTCTTTGTAATTCTCCACCACTTCCACCTTCCATGCTTCCTCAAACTCCTCCTCAACCTCAATATTTGTGCTAGTAGTAGCATTAGAAACAACACTACGCTTCGCCAGAACTAGAAGAACGCGTTTTCCAAAAGCTCGTAAAAGAACTACTTCCCTCATGAGTCACCATGTGCCATGCTTGGTTTCGGTGGTTCGCTTCCTTCAACTCTTGGTTCAGTACCATATCTTCATTGGAACCAACACAGGAACTCCATTAGACAATGATTCACCATTTGTATTGGTGATTCACCATGATTTTACAAGATAATATAATCTTGTGAGAGATTCTCCAAAACAATTATATACATATTATATTATTAATAAAATTGCCTTCCATTTTTCCTATGTATCATGGGGATTCGCCCATTTATTATACATATAAATTTATAAATTTACGGGTTCTTAAAAAATTTCTGATGTAATCACATTCATATTGATAAAATATGACATTTTTGTGGACCAAGTAAGACAAGAGAGATAGAGGGGGCTATGACTCGGTGAGTAATAAAAAAGGGAGTTGAGTGATAAGTGATGGGGATATGACACCAAATAATAAATAAAAGCCTAATTTTATGAATAAAATGTTTTTATTCTAAGTTCTTAAGGGTGCTTGTTAAGTTGCCATTTATTACACTTTATCTAATTATCCATTATCATATATTGTCACCACTATAAATGCAATACTTACTCTAGGAAAAAAAATATTTGATACTATGTTGATGGCGCATGAAGCGCCAACATATAGAAGTCTCTACGATATAGATTTGTAACTATACCTCATTGTTTTGAATAGAAAACGATACGGGAAATAGGCTTGAATCCCATATTCTTAATATTTTTCCTTGGCTGCAATAAAAAAGATAAGAAATTACATATAATTTCAAGATGATAAGAAATCGTTAGCCTAATTAGGTAGTCAATTGCAATGTGTATAAAGGTTCTTTCAAAGAACGGAAGAAGTGAGTCTTTAGAAGAAAACCAACAATTCTATTCTAATAAATAAACTCACATATATATAAAAGAATCATTAATTTTCTTATAAAATATTTCACAAAGAAACTATTGTCATGAAAGGAAGAGATGCAGAATCAATGTTTTGCACTAAGGCCAACAAACTAGTTCATTTTCATTAGTATGTATAAACACAAACATATACGAAAACAATGAAAGAATAGTCTTACAACATTCACTATATATACATGAAAGTGTGTCGAGTCTCGAATCTTTAAATCATTAAGTGAAAGTTTCAACATACACCATTGCGATGATACACCACTTGCTCCAATAGTGGAATGTTAAGCCACCACTTTTTTTCGAAAAAGGATGATTTCCTCTCTTATGACTAGCTTCATAAGCCAAGGTGAAAATTCATTTTCCTTGAGCTATGAGGGTGTATTTATAACAAAATATGTGACTCTCCACCATGGGAGATTCACTCAATGAACCTCGACCTCAACGTTCATTCATGGGATATTAAGCAATACCCTTAATTTGACTACATATTGGAAAATACTCCTAAAAATTACATTATTTAACCTACCAATACGAACCAATAAACCTTCCTAATTTAAAAAATCCCTACTTCCACTAGGAATTGTAGGTATCCATTTTTTTATTAACATTTTTTTGTACCCATTTATATTTTATCATTACTTATGAGCTCAACCTTTAATACCTACCAAGATAAAAAGCTAAGTACACCCAAATATATTATAAGATTTTTCATTCAATAAAATTCCCCCAATATGGACCCATTGGTATGGTATTGCTTCCCTTTAATGAAGCCCTCGTGCTCTTCACCTCCCTTGTGACTCTTGACCTTAGGCTTAGGAATCTTGATATCCCATCTGATTTTTGGACTTCTATGTGATATTTGAGCTTCTACATGACTCTACTACTTTTTGGTGACTTTTCACTTTCCATGTGTGACAATTGGGCTTCACATTTTACATTTTTCCTTTTTTTGAAGATACAATATTACATTTCATGACTTGTGGAAAAATACATTCGCAACATAATGTTTTTGAGTTGACGCACAGAGTCCATGATTTGGTGATGGATACATAAGACTTCATTGTAGTTCATGAGCACCAATTTCTTCTCTTTGTCAATATCTCTTCAACTCTTCATGATAGGTATTGGTAATGCTTCATCTTCATTCTCCAAAGAGGCTCGTTATAGTATTAGAGTCATCCATGTCATCTTGATCTTCATTCATTTGTTCTAATTCAATGTTCCTTTATCTCCTTGTTTGGTGGTCTCTTTATACTTCACCTCCACAAATGTCTTTGCAATATTTCTTTGATGTCCTCCTTGAGCATAATCTTGCCAAACTAAGATAATAACACCTGCAAATGGAGTTTACTAATGAAAATACAATTGTAATGTACCTCATTATCAATGTGGTTTTCACTTTTAAAAACACATATATATGAATTCATATATACAATTGTTATATTTTTTTATATCGATTCAAGGAACCTATGCTTTATTTGAATCCCATTTTTGCAAATGTTCTCTCGAATAAAACTATTTGTATTTGTTTACCTCAAATGAGAAGAAGGGAATTCTGCTTATGTCATCCATTAATTTCTTTATTTTACAACTATAAATTGTAATTAACATTCAATCCTAAATTTTTCGATGGTATCACAATCCCCCAACTAAACATTTATTTATCCACCTTTCAAGGTTATAATTATATATATTGCATATACATATATGTACAAGTCTTGGGACCATTCTCACTTAAAAATTTTCATATGGATTATTCCTCCAAGTCGTCGTAATATCGTGAATCTTGGTATGATTGTGTTATAGATCAATGTATCATTGAAATTGATATTTTTTGTTAGTTCAAACTTGTCATTGTATTATCCACCCTCCCAGAGTTTTCCATATGTGTATGTGTAATCCTTTGGGGTTCCCATGATGGTACCTTTGACCTAAACTTGTCAATCTTTGAGGACTCCACGTCTAGTACCTTTGACCTACCACTTTAATGGTATAAGTCGACTCCAATTAAATAGATGGTTATACGATGAATTTGAAGGTTTTCTTTGGATGGTAAAAGTATATTCTGACACTATTAAGGGTTCGGTTGTTATGCTACGACGCCCCGAGGAGAGCTCGATTTTTAAAACACTTCCACCATGCTATTTGTTTACGTATAAAGGTTTTAATAGTAATTTTTTGTAAGAGCGACAAAATTATTGAGTTATACGGATTGTCCATGACTAGTTCAGTTCCAAATCTCATCAATTTCTTCCAGAAGTAATTTAAGGTATACATAACTTGTTTTCTTTAAGGTATACATAATTTAAGTAATTTTCTTCTTTAATAAATATTTGTTGAATGTTTTTTCAATAATCTTGGAATGTAATTTAAGGTATACATAGCTTGTTTTCTTTCACGCTTAGTTTGTAACATTCCAATACTTAACCTAGAATATGTTTTCTCATTACGTTTTTCTCCCAGGCTTATTTATTGGTTGATGATGGTTTCGGCTAAGCAGGTTTCCTTTGTCTCATATGCCGTTATCCCTTAGGTAAACCTTATTCTTTATCATTACTTTTTTGGTTTCATTTTCAGTATTTTATTCGCAATAGGAAGGAGCCAACACATCTTCTTTTTATTTATGTTGATAAAATTATAGTTAGAGCTATTGAAAGAGATGTAAATATCTACGGTTTCATAACCCTTTCATCCCATTTTATTGTAATTACTATACAATTTTTCTTTCATAAGTTTTTATAATTTCATATTTATATTTTGGAAGAAGTTGTAACCCTATGTCTTAACTTAAGTTGTTTTTTAGCCATTAAAACTATTTAGTGGTTCTTAATTATAATTTCTTTGTTGAATATGGATATGTTATTTCTAATACTTGGGTTTTTAGTTTCTAGTTTGAGATATGTCTTTGATTGTCATCATAGACTACAAGAACAAAAGGTATTACTCTGAATATTGGTTAGTTATATGCTCCAATCATTCTCCTTACATTAAATATGATATCAACATGTTAGAAAGATGGAACCAAAATCAACACATGCTAGCTCCCTTTCCTTTGTCAGGTTATTGAAATAACCTACGAAAAGGATATCATGGTCAAGTTCCATATTGTGTTTGGCTTCTTGTAAAGGACTACAATAATTAAAAAAAAAAAAAAAAATTATGAGTTTTTGGCATCAAAATTATATTTTTTTCTTTAAACAAGGTTGTTCGATTGTTCGATTCATATTTCCATTCTAACTAACTTTGTATGGGTGTATACAGTTTTTCCTTTCTTATTTTTCACAATATAACTTTTAATGGTTTAACACTGGTAAAAAAATATTCACATTCTAAATACAATGGCTAATAATTCATTTTTACTATAGAGGTGGAGGAGACACTTGAACCTTTATATCTTAATCTCCGGTAATTTTATTCTAACTCTATCTCTTTTTATTCTCACAATTCTTAAACTCTTCTTTGTCTTTCCTATGCAATTTTTTACAATGTGCGATCATTCTATTTCGGATTTGTTTTATAGATACAAGTTAAAATTCAATCGTACCATATTCATATAAATATTTTCAAATTGAGAAAAGTTCTATTTTGAATTACCCATCTCATTTATGAGGTCAAAGGTCTAATAATCTTAGTCCCTTCTTCTTCATTGATAAGATTTCTTTGTTTGAAGACCAAACTATGAATTGCTTGTTTTTAGTATTATTTATTGTATTTTTTCTTTAATGCCTTACATGGAATATAGTTCCTTTGGGACTAAGATTTGTATAACATGCCATGAGCTTTTTTGTATTGAGATGTTATTTCCCTAGAGAAAATAACTTTTCCATTTCTACTTTATATATATCCAATATAGTTCTCATGAGGTCATAAATACTCTTTCTACATTTGGTTTATTACAGTAGCAATATAAAAGTCCAAGAACTCTTGTATGTTAAATTTTTAGTAGTTAATAATGTTCTATAAATAAATACCCTCATTTTGTGCTATTTTTTCCTTGCAAGTACATCTTTTTTTTATGTCTCGTATTATTTACTATGTTAAATCATAATTTATATTACCAAGGAAGATTTTATATATAGTTTGGATTTACTTTCTATCGTTCAGAAAAAAGAACTTACAAATCCTTTAATCCTATTCTAAAATATATAAATATATATCTACACTTACATTTTCCGTCATATTTTATTTTCGTTTTGGAGATCTGCTTCTAGCTAGCATGACGAATAATGATTCTATGAATTATTACTCTGCTCAAGACTATTTCCTTTCATTATTATATTTTTCTATATAATATTTCAAATAAAATATAATATTATCTATTTTATTTTTTCAAATCATGGTTATTATTTAATTTACACTACATAGAGTAAATCAATGAAACATAACATTTCAAATTCAAATAAAAATCATTTTTGTTTTCTCTTCATAACAAAATAGATATAGAAGTTAGAGATACCAAATTGAAATAATTTTTCTATAAAATTAATAATCAAGTAATTGGATCCTCTTAAACTTGACAAAAAAAAAAAAACTAAGTCCCCCAATCATACCAAGCCTACAAATTTATTTATGTATCTTGTTTCCTTAAGTCTCTTCTATTTTCAAAATGAAACAAAATCACTTAGAAATAATATTTTATGCAATTCCCATCTACCCCTATTTTAGTGGTTAATGTCTTCCTCCACCTCACCAAAAGGTAGTAGGCAGTTATCAACTCATTAATAAGCGCTAGTTTTGCATTGTTGAGGACAACTTCTTGTCTTCTAGGAAACAATTAATTGGTGACTATAATAATTCGTCAATTAGAAAATTAGATTCCTAGGAATTATTGATGGGTAATAATATTCCACAAATAATTTGTAGCATCATATCATTCAGCCATTTTTACTCTAAAATTAATATTCTAAATTTTATTTATTAAAAAAACCTCACAATTACAAGTTTACAATCGGTTAGCATGAGTAATAAATAAATGATGACTAAAGTATAATTAATTTTGATACTAACATACTTAACTTAAGAAAATACATATGCACATTTAATTACATAAAGTGGCCAAGCCAAGGGATATTACATCCTCACCTACTTGTATGACAACTTTGTCTTGGTGTGTGATCAATGTCTTTCTCAAAATACAATCCAATTTTTCCATGTAGGTAGAAGAGGAGATGATTCCTTAAAATGATTCTCAACTCCTGGTTTCCTCTTTTGGAATGAAATGTTTCCATTGAACCTTTAGCTATGTTATATCTCTATTCTAGAGTGTGACTACCCTCCATTCTAGAATACATAGTGGTTGATGGGTTTTCTTACTCCGGTTCCACCTATACGACATTCCAATAAATGATGTAATTTGTATCATGCATATAATTCTTTAATAAAAACGAGTTAAAAATATTATGGTATTTTCAAATATACATAGATTTTTTACGGTCTTGTGTTATTTTTAAATTATTGTCTCAAATGTTTAACCAATTCCTCGATATATTTTAACATCTATGGCCCCGACACCAACCAATCTTCCGCGATGGTCCCCAATTTGGAGGCATTTTTATATTTTTATTCCATAAATTAATTCAAAGGGACTGGAAGTCTTTCAACTCAAGTTGGTACCCTTTGTTGAGAAATCTCAACCAAGTGTAGGTAATATTTCCCACTTGGTTGATTTTTCCATAACCTATACTCTGAACATTTATTCTAAATATGTTTATTCCTTTCTCTTTTCCCATTAGTTTGAGGGTGATAAGTTGTCTTGAAATTAAATTTTTTTCACATTCATTCAAAAAATCACTTCCAAAATTTTGAAGAAGTAAATTAAGGCATCAGATGAAATTAGAGTTTTGTGCATACCATGAATCCAAAATATTGGTATCTTTGAAATTAGACTTAAAAAAGAATAAAGTGTGCAGCCTTGGTAAGCTTGTATATGAATACCATTCTTGAATCATGTTGTTTCCTGGTCCTTGGCAAGCTAGTAATAAAATACATGTATATGATTTCCCATTTCCATTACGGAATTGAAAATGGTTGCAATAAAAATGTTGGATGTTGGTGAGATGCATTTACTTGTTGGCATTTCAAATATCTAGCCATGTATTCTACTTCTTTAGACTTCATGTATGGTCAATAATAATATTTTCTTAATGCAATTATTAACATTTTGATTCCTTGGGTGGCGGCGGTGGGGCTCGTATTTACTCATTTAATACAAAATTTTTAGTTTTAGATCATTTGTATGTAAATTAAGCCTTTAAAAAACAATAATAAGCTGTTGTGATCATTTTCACCTAATTCTTCGGTGTTCTACAACTTCCTCTTGATTTGTTGATACTCTTCATCAATAATCATTTGAACCAATTTTGTTTTCTAGGTAGTTGTGCAAAGTGTACATATATGATGTAGTTTTCTATTTAAGGGACCAACAATTTTACTTTCATTTCCTTTAGTATGTACAGTCTCAAAATCATACTCACTAATAAATGCTAACCTCTAGCTTGTATAGAATTTAAATAAGGGTGTTAAAAGATGTATTTAAGACTAAAATTGTTAGTACCTAGTGAGACTTCCTTTAGGTGTATAATGTATCAACATTTTTAAAACATGTATTATGGCTTGCAATTATAAATCATGTGTAGCTTAATCATTCTCATGATATTTTATATTTATGGAATCATACTAATTGCATGCCCATATTGCATCATAACACCTCAAAAACCATATTTGCAAGCATTCATACCAACAAAAAAAACTCCTTATTTGGATCTTAACCACGTTTTAGGATAGACTACTAGTTATGAGATGCTTAAGCTTATCAATTTTTTCCTCACACTTTGATTTCTATTCAAATTTTATCACTAACATAAATAAGTAATGGGATAGGAAAGCTTTGAAAATAATTCTATAAATATTCTATAGTACCATGTAATCCCCATAAATTACCTCTCATCAGCTACATCTTTAGGAAATGTAAACTCCACAATTTCTTTAAGCTATTTTGGATCCACAACAATCCCTTCTTTCGACACTAAATGCCCAAAAAATATTGAATTTGTTCTTAATAGAATGATATTTTTCTAAAAATCACACATCACATTCTCTCTAATTGTTTGAAGAACAAAATGCAAGTGTTTATCATGTTCTTATTTACTCTTAGAGTAACTACAATATCATATATAAATATTGAAAAATTTGTCAAGATAAGGACTCAGCAAGCTATTCATTAAGCACGTAAAATTTGCAAGTGCATTAGTAAGTCAAAATGGCAACAACACATAAATTCATAGTGTCCATATATCTTGTTCTAAATTTTTTCTTTTGTATGTACTCATCCCTTGAAGTGCTTATTTGATGATATATTGACACTCCATTAATTTTTGAAAATATTGATGCTCCTTGAATTTGATCAAGAAGATAATTAATCATGAATAGGGGATATTCGTTTTTAATTTCATTTTATTTAGTTGTATATAATAAATTCCAAGCCTCAACATCCCATCCTTATTTTTTTACACATAAGCACTAGTGCACTCCAAGGAGACACTAGTCTTAATAATACTTTTTTTGAACCAACTCTTTTAACAAAATATTTAATTCTATTAATTAGGGAATACACATTTTATATGTAGCTTTAGGCATTGGAGCATCTCTAGGAATGAGATCAAAGTAAAATCTATATCTCTTATAGGAAATTTTTGGTATCTCTTTAAGAAAAACATGTTGAATTATTGTAACATGAGGTAATATTATAAATATTGTTTGTGCTTACTTTTAGCTATGTATTCAATATGACCAGCAAACATTTAATAGCATTTTGTGAGCACATTTCTTCGGTTCTAAGAGTAAATCTACCTCGCTGAAACTGCTCTTGGTATTCCTCTGACGATGAAAAACTATCCTCATGATTAACATAAGTAAATGATTTATTTAGGTTGTTTATAATTAATTTATGGAATTATAATAAGTCCATCCCAATTAATACGTCATAAGACACCGAGTAAAACATTAAATTCATTTGTGTGTTCATCCATTTAATTTTACAAAACAAATTTTGTTGATACGAGTTACTTTTTCCTTTTTGCCGAAAGCTATATGTATTAACCATAGTTCAGTATTATGGATTCACATATTTCAAATGTATTAGGGAGAAATATATGTTAGGGTATATCGATGGTCTGTTAATGCGAAATTTTCTATTTAGAAATTGTACCTTCGACCTACACCATAGTTGAGTAGTTTTTGGAAAAATGCGAGAAGTGAATATGTGACTATAATGAAGTAAATATGTGTATGTACGCAAATTCTATGCGGACAACTAGCATATATCCATTTAACTAATTTTTAAGTTGATTCATCATCTATGTAACTTGAAATAGTGTATAAATACCTCATTACACATTAATTAAATAGTAACCATGCCGGTAAGAAGAAATAAACCATCAAAACATAAAAAACACATTGGTGCACATGAATAATAGGATTTTTAGGCATTTTGGGGGAAACCGAATGTGGGAGAAAACCACAAATGTTGTCATATTTGTCTTCATGTTTTATTATAATAAAAAAATTCTTACTAAATTTTACTAGTAAATTCATACCAACACACATGCACACA
Source organism: Pinus albicaulis (assembly GCA_034641835.2). Lineage (NCBI taxonomy): Eukaryota > Viridiplantae > Streptophyta > Pinopsida > Pinales > Pinaceae > Pinus > Pinus albicaulis. The sequence goes on along the minus strand of CM076579.1, from coordinate 1,162,457,979 downwards.
CGTAGAAGGATACAACCTTAACTCATTCTCCGGCTTACCCATTAGCAAAGGGACCTCCACCCCCCCTCATCTTGTTTACTTGAAATTCGTCGAAAGGAGCTCTACCTCCTGATTGACCTTAGAATATACATTGGAAGTAAGTTTCTACTCCCTCAACGAACCCTTAGCACCTTCATGGAAAATGTTTCATAATATTTCATACTCGATCCACCATAACCGGACATCAAACTTGTAGGCCCATTTTCATCACATTTCCAAACTTCACCCACTAGAATCATTTAATCCCAATACCAAAATAATGAAACCAAAACAACATATTGAGTAGCTTAATCATTGTACCAACTAAGACCCAAATCAATCAACTCATTCTCAAATAACCAAGGTAGTTAGATCAACTTATATCATTGTATATCCATTTATCGAGAATACAAATCCACATATTTTTTTATCACTCAAACGAGCCTTGTCACTTGAAACAACTGATTAACCACATGTTATAATACTCTTATGATTCGAGAAGAATATCCGCGTATATATGTGCTTTCCCTTAAGCATGCCTACTTACATATCTCAAAATTGAACCACAGATAAGATCACTATAGTGCGGAAACAATCATTGAAACAAATATTGAACTCTGTAAATATATTTACCACATAAAAATCATCTAATAACATCATAATCTTTAGTTAACATATTATTCCATGCAATTCAACTCAACAAATTTTTAAACACATATTATCATGAGAGAGACATCATTGAGAGACAACAACAAACATAACAAAACCAATCAACCATTATCATCAATTTATACTAGAAAACCCTAGAAGATGTACATAAAAAATGATATGACTTACTTATGCATATCTACGTGCCTTTTATTCTTCACACTGAATACATATCTCTCCATACTATAGAATATATATGATACTATCCAAATGTAGATACGCATATGTACACAATATTCCCGAAGAAAACATGTGTACAAATCTATAACTATTTATTCATACCTTTTAAATACGCACGATAAAACTTAAATCAAACCCAAAATCTCATCATACATAGTAACAAACACATAGCATAACGTTATCATCACAAATCAAGCCAACCCACATGAAGAATATTATTCAATGTGTATTCATTTCATATGTATTGGATCTCATCCATCATCATACTCCTCGAACAATTATTTCAAATGAAAATAATTCATCAACCCATTCCATGCACACTTAAAATTTTAATCTCCATCTCCTTATATAGCTTAGTCCTTATCCAATACTTTGGGTCAAACCCCTAGTAATATTGATGGTTTTCATTGATAGTATCAATATCATTTCCACACTCAATACTATGATCCAATACTAGAGTAAAGACCCTTGTTATAATACCATGGTGTTGAAAATATGCATGATTTTTCTTCAGCATACCCTCATACATATGCGCTTTGCTTCTCAAAACCCTGTTTATAATTACTCAAAGAAGTTTATCTTCATCATTCCTCTATCCACTGAAGCTGATATGCCCATTCTCTCTATCACATATGTATTGGCATGTATACTTATCATGCTACCACAATGTTGACATCTTTATCAAGTAGGTTTCCATGAAGGGAAAGACATACTCATCGTGTTATAAAAGCAAGTCTCCATCAAAGAGACAGACATTAATCATAATTCCAATAATATCCCCTTTGTACATTATGGAAACCACTTTGGTGTTTGGTCACCACAATTTGTAAATACGTAAAAAGATATTGCTAGAACGAGCTTTGAAACACCAATTTAATCTCCCCCTTTGACATGAAGGGAAAATGGATGACCAACGCTCAATGAAGGCTTCTCTTCCCTGTAGAGAGGATCATTGTAGATTTGATTTTATGAATATGAAAATTGTTTGCTAACCATGCTCCCCCTCGGCATATGTTAAATATTCTTGAGCAAGTAAATAACTTTATGACCTTTCCCTGCTCATAATGACTCATACTTGCAACTAATAACCCAACATAGTGGGGTTACATGTTTGACTCATCACATCATTTAGAAAATTGGATTACTTACCCCCAATAGTCCGAACATGACTAAGTATTAAAATTGTTACATCGTAGAGTTTCACAGCCTTCATCAAGACACATATATGACATTATAACCAAAACCAAATACCTACATAGTGAGATATCAAGACCAATATAGTCCTAAACAACCATTATATACATGTAGGATCTACACCATAGATAGAAGGAACATGAATAACTCATCATCAATATGCAAGATAATACAATGTGCTTTCAATATCATTAACCTATTATCAAGTATTTAGCATAAGTGAGAACCGGCCTTATCATCATAAAATAATATAGGGAAGTGTAGTGTCATTCTTCAACATCATAAAATTATCCCATGTCTCCAAGTATCATATACCATATATTGTAGTAGTATATCAATTCTTCATGAAACGTACCACAACTTGATTCCCTTGGCTATTCTCTTCATACAAGTCTTGGCATTATGATGCATGTGTTATCCTTGATGGTAACCCACTTGTAAAAGACCAAGTATATGGTTCTGGATAAGCTCATAGGTAATGAAAGTGATGGAACATAATGGAGGAATGTTGGGAGAGAGGTTTTGTAGAACACAATCGAATATGGATAAAGGTACATAAGTGAATAACTATACGCGAGTTAATAAAGACAATGTCACATATACACACGGGTACTAAGAAGAAAATTTATGTATGTGCTAGTGCACTAATTTTATAATACTAGGGGTATTTACCATGGCATTAGCCCACAATATTGGTCACGATATTAGTTATTTGATCACATCCAAGAATACCATCGAATATTGTGTGGCTTTGGCTCATGTTATTGGCTAAGGCTCAAACTATATAAGGAGGTGAATATCATAGTGCCGGAGTGTGCATGAGTATTTGAATTGAATGAATACTTCAATACGGAAGTATGTCATATAGATAAGGCTATAGCCAATTGATAGATACGATATAATGATACACTAATGTATATAATGATGGATCAAGATCTCTAGACACGGAAATGAATGTATGTATTTTCATGGTATTTTTATGAGTTTCTTAGATGTGTGGTATGGTGCATGTTTGTTGTAGTTGGAAGGGTATGATATGGGTAAGTCTATAGTTACGAGTGTTGCAAAATCCTCGGTTATTTACATATCTATACACGAGTTTCTACTCAAGGAAGGCGTGTATACACACGAAGTTGAGTTACGCAAAGGTGCATATATCTTTGGGAATATATTGATATAGACATGCAAGTTGGTTAAAGAATAAGTGCCTACACTCGCGGATATGTCTTCTCGAAGGTGCATATAGAAGTCATGTTTTTTATGAATAATGTTGAAGAAATTTTTTGATCAATTTTTAAGTATTTCTATTGTACGCTCGGTGATGTCTTCATATATATTAGGGTTTTTTTGTGTATTTATTATGCTTCTAGTTGATTGTGATTAAAGATCAATGATTATTTGTTTGGTTGATGATTCGGTGAATGAATTGGTAAAGTTATATGTTTCAATTTGATGTATGATATTGGGCTTAAATGAGTGTAGTTAGTCCGGTACGAAAAATCGACGAAAAGTGGCCTAAAGAGTGTGATGTGTTAAAGATATTCGATCGATTAACGAAATTATGAAAGATGGTCTACGGTGGTGTTGAGTGTTGAAGCCTTCGGTGGGAAGTTTAAGCTTCCTACTAGTAAAGGCTGGTGTTGGAATCATGGGGTTCCATATCCCTTCTAGTAGTGGTTGGTAAATGCGGGGGGTCGAAGCTCCCTTCTAGTGGTTGTTGGTAAACGAGATAAGGGTTGGAGAGGCTGCCTTCTAGTAGAGAATGGAGAATGAGTGAAGGTTGAAGCCTTATGCATGTGGTGCCTACATCTTGGTATGAGTTTGTGCTAGTACAATATTGTAAAGAATTTTCTATATAATAAATATTGAAGGTGGAGATAATGACGAGTCTTGATTTTCTCCCACATTGGGTTTCCACCTTAAATATTTGTGTTCATGTGTGTTGCTTATGTGTGATGATTTATTATGTTCTTCTTACACATGTTTACTACTTACTAAATGTACGATGAATCATTAATGGACTTTTCTAAGTAAATTTACTGAAGATTTATCTAAATTATAAGTTCTCTGGGCATACACTACTTTCTTGAATTAAAGTTACATCCATATGTGATTAGCTTAATTACGGTCACATATATAATTCATTAGTCATTTTTTTAGTTCACAATACTAATTCACCCCCGTCCCACCCACTCATCTCGAGAAATTTTTCCGAATTAATAAGAATAATCATCACACCAAAAACCATTTCACTAATATGGTACTCAAGTAGTCATTCATAAGATCTCTTTTCCCACCTTTTGTTGGAGAATTATTTGAAGCGAATAACCTTACCATCACGTTTTTTCTTGATATAATCCATCTTAATATTGTCTCCGTCAAGTATTAGAGAGCATCAAGTGTATTACCATTCATATTCATTTTCAAACGAGCAAAGAGAAATACCACACCTCATTTTTTGTGTATTTTCTTCTAATTAAGAGAAATATTGGTGGACCCATATTTCTTAGGTATTTTTACATTATCTTCTTTCCTTCCATGTTTTCTTTGGTGATTCATTGATTTTCTCCTACACTCTTGTACTACTTGTCCAATTTTTTTACAAGCACGACGCATCATGTGTGGCGAAAGGAGAAAGAGGAATCATAATATTTTTGTCTCATGTTATTTATATTGCAATCAATAGATCAAGAAAAAAATATACCTTAAATAAATGCGAGTACCTGGGAGATGATGTACTCTTTGTGATATTTTTCCTTGCTTGAAACAACCCTCTTCTGTCGTTGGATACAACGTTTCCATAATTATGACATATAAAGAATTAACGCTTCTATATTTAGGAGTAAATGGTTTTCTTTGAAGATTCACTTTCCTTGGTTGTTGATCAGTTCACTTCTTATCTCTTCTGAGATCATTTCAATTTTTTCATTGGTACCATTTAGGTTCCTTGCAAGAGCTTATAAACTAGACTCTCCTTCAACAGTTTTATGAAAACCAAAACCATATTTAATGGAGAGAGACCTTTGAATACTAGCATATTATCCAAAACCTTGGTCATATATTGAAACCTACGGATGTTTATCTTTCTCTTCTAATTTACCTTTTATAATGTTTAACTCAACCTCTAGTTCTTTGATATTTCTTTTCCTTTTCTAGATACTATTTCTTCACACCATATTCAACCTTTCTTATTTCTTCCACTTTATCCTTTAACTTGAGAATATCTTCCTTCAACCCATTTTCATATTCTCGAATGATTAAGTAGTTCTTCATTCTTCTTATACGATATTAGAAGATACACTTTTAGAGAAAGCAGACTTAGCTTCAAGGCTTTGACAATATTTTTAGATTCCATGGAAGAATTTGCATATTTAATATGGCCCTTGATATGATATTGCTGTAACATATAATTAATTATTAACAATATTTTTCAAATCAAGATCAAGTTTTGTTATAATATCAAAAATTTGCTCAAGACCTATCCTCTTGAATCAACAACTTCACTCTGAAATAATAATGGTTATTTTGTTATCATGTCCATTTTTTGACACATTGTTAGGAATGCAAGTTACACGGTAGTTCCCCCGATGAAATATTCTTTGAACATTCATGGATTGCTTGCATCTTATCCCACACTTCCTTATTTAATTTTGAATCGAGTATGCTATACCTTTATAAGGAAAAATACCCTCTCGTGGATGTTTTTGAGGAACCCCACACGATAAAAATAGCATAGATATCCAATTATAGTGGAGGTTTCTAGAAAGGGAGGTTGGTGGGTGGAGGTTTTTTTGCAGGTCTTTTTGCGATTCATTCTCATCTACCGCACTAGCGCATTTAACTATAAAAGCACTGAACACATCACACCAAATTGGAAGACCGAGGACACGTACTCTCTGGACAAAACCTCTCGGTGCGTCAATTAATGTAGCATGTCGGTGCACTACATAGATTCAACTCCGATTGCATCATAAAAACCCAGCCAAAACTAAAATAGCCGGTGCACTTGATAACCACATCTGGTGCACTTGGAAGAAGCTTTAGCACAGTGCGCCTCAGAAAACATTCTTGAAAGTCCTTCAAAGCTCTCAAGCACTAGTGTGAATTTCACTTTTGTGGTGCTGCACCATTGGTGCTTCCGAGTTCACGCACTAATACCGCCATTTCCCACTACCGATTTCAAATTTTTGAAAACGGTGGGAAAATTTAGTTTACAAATTCTACAACAAATATGCACACTCGACGCATAAATGTACAATCGTTTACATTTTTCTCCATATTTAAAATTTTTAAAACATTAGTTTTGTAAAAAAAACTTAAAATTCACCCTTGATTACCTCGCGATTGTTAACAAGTACATTCGGTTCTGCTTGGTTCACGATGCCACTACTTGTAAATTTACACACTACACCACGATCAATTCTAACGTTAACCATGCCGTTTTTGGTGTGGTACAAAATGGTGTGCCATGTTTTGAAAATACATAAATTGTGGTGCGATCGGTTAACTAGTAGTACCATTGACTATGTCCAAGTTCGGAAGGTGATGCCTTGACAAACCTATGCACCTCGGGGCGGATATATTGGTCAACGACTCACCCTGCGGGAACCAATCCATATTCAATGGTTTTTTCATGTAAACAATCACATCGTTGATCATGTACGTGTTAGGAGGGAAAGTGTGCTAACTAAACTATATGCCCCGGTGCATATTTTTGTCGGCGCACCACCCTCACGATCTTGGTCAATATTCAACGGTACGGTCGGTTATACTGCTTTGCTGCCATTGACCATGTAATGATGCCGGGGAGGGCATTGCGATGATGAAACTATCCACCTCGGGATGAGTAGTTTGGTCAACACACGCCCTCTTAAATTTGTACATAGTCAATGGTGCGATAGGTTAAACGTACGCACCATTGACCATTAACAAATGTTTGGCGATGTGTTGACGTAATTATCCTCGGGATGGATAGTCAATACTATGAAAAGTAGTTCGTGTTCTGCAGTGAGTTGAAAATTTTAGGCACCACGAACGGTGTACGATAAAAACGGAGACACACGGTGTGTGCATGGCTGTTTTTTTGGCACTGTTGTCTCAATATATATATATATATATATATATATATATTTAAATACATGTATCATTTAATTAAAAAATTGTATTTAATATGTGAACCATTCATTGACATCAAAGGGAGAGAAGAGAGGAACAAGGGGCATATTAATAGCTTGGTATAATGTGTGGTTCGCACATAAGGCACTAGAGAGGAGAGACATATGTACCCTCACTCTATTACAACACCACTAGGTGCTCTAAAGGAGGTAGGCCTCTCGAGTTCTATGAGGAGGCTACATCCACGAAGGGCCATAATGGCTTATTGCGACAACTTATCTTCGGGTGGAATGCCTTAGTGGGCTTTCCGGATTGGTCGTAACCGATGGTACGCGCTTGAGGAGAGGCTGTTGTGCGCTGTCAAGGAGATAGAAGGATTTTCCATCGTTAGAGGTCACATTGAGTATGCAATAGGAGTCAATTGGTGTACTCCCAAATATATGCCCTCAATATGTTGTGTCTGATTTTTGAGGTCTACGTAGTCGGTTACGTATTTCTTCGTTTGGTGGAGAGGAGGAAGGTACCTCTACTCTGATTTCAACTATTTCACACCATAGCGGTGATGGGAAACATATTAATTTTTATCGCTTTTATTTTTATGTTGATTCTTTATTACGGTCGCCACGACTTGTGACGTGGTCTGATTTTTTGTGGCAGTTCTATATATAGCTTTATAGAGATGGCTGCTCGAAGCACAAGGAGGGGTGAAATTCCTTCGATTCATGACTATTTTTTTCTATTTTTTGAGAGGTTTCCTGATACAAGGCCTACTTTGTTCGAAAACCTTGCGAGGCCTATGTTGAACATGCGATTTGCGGATGTGGGGACAAATGATACCCAGAGGGGAAGTTTTACTTTGCGACGAGGATATCTCATGATGAACTAGAGTTGCTATCCAATGTTTATGATCACCCCCTTCATTATGGTCCCATGCCTGTATGCGGGTTTATTGGAGATAGTGTGCCAACATACTCTTCATAGTTGATGAGCCGCCAGATGAGAGAGGTAATATTAGTGTTTTCTTTAAATTTATTCTAACATGTTGTTTAACTTGTTATTATTAAATTTTTTAATGAAATTTTCTAATTATTGTTGTGTAGTTATATATATTTTGTATATATTAGTTCATTTGATGGCGATAGAGATTCCACTTCACAAATGATCCGGTTGTATATCCTTCTCACTATCATGAGATGCCGGATACGGAGGATCAAGGCGATGATAAACTTGGTACTCATGAACATGCGCGGTACTAGCGGTGGTGTAGGTTTGACGCTTGATTTAGGATGGATTGGAGTGACCAAATCTATTGACTCTAATTGAGGAGAAGTCGAAATTTTGGCCACTATCGGGGAGATATAGGCCGATGGGCTAAAAATGATAGGGAGAGGCATGCCACTCTCACATGTTGACCACGATGTGGCATGTCATTGGAGCTACCGACTTAGTGGCATGGTTGAGGAGGGTCGTTTGACGTAAGTGGTGGAAATGTAATATGTTTAAAGTCATGTGTAGCGTGCATAATTTTATTAACACAATCGGGAGAATGATCATCGTTCACCTGCGTGCCAAATATGGGTAAGTGACAGCATCATGACATGCCTAGAATTTGGACCATCACGTCGAGTCATTATGATCATCTTGCGACGACATCCAATAGACATGATCGCGAAGCGGTATAACATCCATGTCGAGTCATCATGAGCGGCAGGTACAGCATCCGGCGGTCATGATCATGAGCGGAGTTGGATCATCCACATCGATTCATGACTGGGCAAATGATGTGATCGGCATGAGCACCTCTAGTAGGCATGTGATTAGCGACGGCTATCTTAGCTTGTTGACATTGCACCATTGACTAAGGAGGACTCGACTAGTACTACTATTGATGTACCTGCTTGATATTGGACATTTGTATTACAATTGTATATTTTTGATATATATATATATATATATATATATATATATATATATATATATATATATATATATATATATATATATATATATATATATATATATATATAGTATGTATTCTATGTTCATGTTGTAGTTGTACATAATTTACATGGTGGTGATCATCATGATGTGTATATTGTTAGATCACGTTAGATATGTTCATTTAATGTGCAGCTTGCGGATAGATGTGTATGTGATAGTAGTTATTTGACATGAGATGTATATTTGATGTTTGTGTTGTGATGATGTTATGCAATGCTTGTGTTTTGTTAGATGGTCATGATCACGGTGATTAGATGATGTTAACGAATTTGAATGTGTTTTTTAGTGGAATATGATGTTTGTACGATGGTTATCATGATCATGATGTTTATTTTTAATATTTAATCATGATATTTATTAAATATTATGTGGTGATTGTAATTGTAATTTTAATTTTAATTGTATGAAAATTTGTGAAATTGTAATTGTAATTGTATGTAAAATTCTAAAATCGTAATTGTAATTATATGTGAAATTGTAAAATTCTAATTCTAATTCTAATTCTAATTCTAATTGTACATGAAATATTTGTAAAAAATTTAATAGTATCAATGTGAAATGATTGTAATTTTAAATCTAATTGTGTATTAAATTCTAAAATTGTAATTGCAAATATAATTGTAATTGTAATTTTATGTAAAATATTTGTAAAATTTTAATTGTGATAATGCGAAATGATTATAATTATAATTTTAATTGTAATTGTATATATGTAAAATTGTAAAATTTTAATTGTAATTGTATGTGATTGTAAAATTGCAATTATAATTATAATTGTATTGTAATTGTAATTGTATGTAAAATTATAAAATTGTAATTGTAAATGTATTATGAAATTGTAAAATTGTAATTATAATTGTATGTATTGTCATCATTCAATTTTATTAGAATGTGTAAATTTGTAAATATCTAAATTAATTTTCAATTTTGAACCATAACTACCATAAGTAAAATGTATACCATAAATATTGTTAAATTACCATAATTGTAAAATTGTAAATTTGTATGAATATAAATAAATGAAAAATAATAAATCTAGAATAATATTAATTTTTGTAACATAATAAAGTTTAGAAAATCATTCAAATAAATTCATGTACTTTAGAATTATGATTATTTTATTATTATCTTACATACATAAAAAATAAACTTTATACAATACGCCATTGTTTTCGAGATCAACATAATTGAAAATTATCAAGTGAAATGATTTTAACATTAACACGGTGAAAAATTAGCAATTAATTCAAAATATATATTATAATTTTTCGAAAAAAAAGAGTCTTGAATTATAAGGTAATTAAGTACTCTTCTTTATAAAAACCCATCTTAAAAAATTATAAATGATGAAATAACACGTACCATATCACTCTCGGCTCTCATGATCACCCTCATTATCTTCCGGCTCGCTTGGCATGATAACACTATTGTTTCCAAAAATATGTTTTGATGCAGGGTCATGTCTCAATAAGAACCACCAATCCCTATCCAACACATGCGGGAAAAAAAACGCACAGTTTGCGATCTTTAGGGAAAACATAGCACTCCTTATCTTCGTCGCACATATTTCTAGAGTAGATACTATCGGCCTACTATTGTGATCTTTCTTTACATTATTTTGATAAGGTGTCCCACCACTTTCACCTAAAAATAAGACATTGGAAAGAAGATAAATTCACTTCAATGATCTCTTGTATCTTTATGACACAACCTAACTTCCTTCTACTAGGTTTTGATCACGATGGCTAGATCAACTAGATTTATAAAACTACCTTGACTCAATATCCTTGTGTCATGTGTCCATCATATCAACATTTTGTGTGAAAAATGGTGTTCGTATGCCTACATAGATGGGAAAAAAAATGCACCTATAAAAAATTTAAAAAATCACGAGTGCCATGTGTCTTATAATAACCCAACGGTTAAAATATGAAATATAAATGTAATTAAATTTCAAAGGTGCATTATTAAGTTCAAAATTTACATAAATAGATTATTACCATGTGGTTACACCCAATCCTACGTTCATCCTCTTCGACACGAGGGTAACGACGAGTTGCCGTATTTCTCTCTGACTTGGTTAGCATGGCTTGTTGGGGCATATTTTTGGAATAAATGATTAGGATAAGGCACACTTCTACCATTCAACCATCTAAATTATTTCATGTCACTATCCCATTTCATTCTCTTTTGGTCGTACAATGCAACCCATGGTTTTGTCGCTTGAGAATTGTAAAACATTTATTGATTGCTTCAATTTCTACATTCAGTGAAATCAAACTAACATATAGTACATATGAGATTGAAATATACATTATATTTAATTTCAACATGAATATTTACCTTCGTAAATTTGAAAAAATTGTAGTTTCCTACTCTTTATGAGAACCCTTTTCCATTCATTTGGAACAACTCCCTTCTCTTTTGTCTTCATCCCTTTCGACATCCCAAATCATCACACCTGGTCTATTGTTGATCTCATTGATGTACTCACTAGCATAATAGAAAGACTCATACGATATGTACCCCTACTGCCATCAACCCTTGGGTTTCGACGCTGTCGAACAAAACTTTTCAATTTTTTCATGTACCTTTCTAAGAAGAAAATCAACGACAAAACCACCCCAACTAATTCAACCTCATCTGCTAGGTTGATTATAATATCAACCTACAAGTCCATGAAACTCGTCGGTAGTTCCTTCTCAATCTTACAAAAAATCTCAGCTTATCTCTTGACACTTGTCGTGGAATACTAGCCACATGAATCTCCTTTGACGTGATCAATGTACAAATGCGGATAATTTAGATATGGTACGTCCTATGCCTTAGTAAGAATTCATGTTTCACACACCCATGCACAAGAAAGGATAATAACTACAAAGTTATAAACACGTGCAATATTATACAAAATTAGTTATGTTTTATGACCCATGGGATAAAATTTATTAGTATAGAAAAATAATAAAATAATTCTTTTGACATTATACGTACTCTTATAATATTCAAATGGTCATGCGATTTCAACCCAAAAAATGCAGTGGGAAGCAACACGTAGTGAAGACCCATATGAATATGGCACCATCACACCCATTATAACTTCCTTTGGCGGAAAAAGATATTTTTTAAAATCCATGGGACATCACCTTCTTTGAAATACCATGAATTAGAGGGACCAATTCCGCCTCGATCCTTATAATTTCTAATCGTCTTGGCCAATGTTTATTTTTATATTTTTAAGTAATAAGATCTTTCTAATAAGCCAATATGTCACTTTGTTCCTATGATATATTCCTCCCTAAAGAAGATGAAAGATTTTTAAATATAGCCATGGGATCTAATAAGTGGGTAATCTTAAGATGCTCTCAATAGGGAGGTTATAAAAGATATATTTCCTTTTCAACCCAATGGGAAATTTCTCAACATAGGTGTCAAAGAATTACGGATCATCGAACATAGGCTCTCTATTTGAATCGAACATTTCTATGAACTCCTCCTTCTCTCTCTCATATGCTCTAATCCATTCGGTTAGTGTCGATGTTGCCCAGGGCCTTTGGGTTCTCTCTCATTTAACATTGAAAGTTGATGTTGCTCTTCTGTGAGGTGTTCTTCTCGGAGGAATACCTGAGGAAGTCATACACTTGGCTTTTGTAGGTCGTTGGACCATATAGCTTTCGAAGAGAAGGTCCACAACATTTACATCCAAAATACGCTTTATAAGACCTACGAGATTATTGCTAGAATATATATGCATGGCACATTAAATAATATCATGAAGATCATAAAAATTAAAATGAATTAAATAAATAATATGCGAAAGAATATTGTTACGTATATAAACAAATCAATAAACATGTAATTTACCAAATTAAACTCCCTAAGCCTAGATAATTAAGTATGTCATGTAAGCACATATTCCATACGAAACGTAAAACTCACTCTGGTGCAATGGGTTGTGATACATCATATACATTTATCCCATCCCATAATTCCCATCAATTCATCTACCGATGGTTGTAAGTAGACCTCCATTCTTCACTTGTCTTATACCATGGGCTATGAGAGCCAACATAAGATGTTCATTCTTCATGGATAACCATGGGGGAGTATTTTTATTGATCAGCTGTTGAACCTCAAAATTTTCCTTTCTTTGACATACTTCCTCATCACTTTTCCTTACTTTTCCATAAATCCATAAACTCCAATCGGTGATAAGTGACATATTTTATCTCAAATAATGCATTTGAATGATATCTATGTTATATTTTGATGTTCTTTTTATTTGAATGGATTTTTTTGTAGCTTCAGTATAGAACGCATCTGTGTGCGGCTAATTGTTCTTTAAGTAGCTACTTTAATGATTTGATAGGTTTCAAGGAGTGAATAAGGGAATGAGTAGAAGCATGTACATCTTTAGAAATATCCATATAAGGACTTCATCCTATTCACGGTCAAATTCAACGAGAAAAAGGTGCCTATGATCAAGGTCAAACTACGGTCGAAGGACGTGATCCGAGAAAGAGGAAGAACTCTCGCTTTTCTACGACGTAGCAAATGGAGAGCTAACCATTTTTATTTTTCCTCTATGTTTTAATTGTAATCATCATTCACATGGGTGGAAATAACTCACGAAGTGCATTTATTTTTCTTAAATATCGGTTGTATGAAGACTAAAGCAAAGTCTTAAGTCTTAAGTCTTAAGTTTTCCTTTATCATAATATGAAGACCGTGTGATCATTCCAATTCTAGTTTCTTCTTAATGTGCAAATAGTACGCTAGGATCTCAACCTAAATACATTACCAAAAAGGCCCCTGCACGGGAGGAGGTTTTTTCATTAGTTGTTTTAAGTTCAATTTCCTTATCTTTGTTTTGTTAATTCACAAGTAGATTTACATTGCATTTCAAATTTTAAATTAATCTCGTAGATTAAATGTATGAGTGCTTTCCTAGTATTAGCTTGAGAATAGCGTATAATATTTTTTCTTACCAAGAACATCTCAAGAAAGTAGATTCTTCTATTTTCCAAATTGGATTGAATTAGAGCACACAGTTCTTAGTTTCTTTACATGATTTTACTTTGCTTTCTTAGATTAAAAACTCAATTAGGTGTATAATTAGATGCTTGTAGATAATGCGAAGATGACTTTTTCATACTTCCAAATTGGATGTGAGTATTTAAAATATACAATAATTGAGTTTTTCTTTACATGCATTTACATTGCTTTCCTTGATCATATTTTCAAATAAATATATAATTAGATACTTGTAAATCATTCCAAGAATATGACTTTGTCATACTTCCAAATTGGATGCTTGAGTATTTAAAATATCAGGTAATTGAAATTTCCTTTATATGCTTTCTAAATGCTTTCTTAGATTAAAATTTTAAACTAAAGTGTAATCAATTACTTGTAAACCATGTCGAGAGAGGTGACTGTCATACTTCCATATTGGATGATTGAGTAGTTGTCATACAATGGTTATTTTCCCTTTGAATCTTCTTTCAATTAAATTACCACTATCATTTCAATTCTTAGTCATAAGATTCATATTTCAATCGATCTTGATAGAACTAAATTAAGATAGATTAGAATTAACTTTAATTTTGAAAAGCTCAAAAGTCATTAGAATGTATACCTTGTTTTTAGATCAAATTCTAACCATTTAAATATTGATTCATTTTTATGCAAAATAGAATAGTTAAAGAGCACCTCCTTTTCTTCCTTCTTTTAAATTAGTTTTAACATTTAAACTTCATCAAATTTAGTTGATTCATTTCCTAAAATTAATCTTTAGATATAAAGAACAAAACCCCCAAAACAACATAAAAATATACACAACGAAGTAAGAAGTTTAACTAAGCATATATAGTCCACCACACTTCATCGGATTACTGACCTTGGTTGATGATTTATGATAAAAAATTTAAGACATTAAATTGAACATTTGTGTGGATTGTCGGGAAAGTGGCAATTATATAAACTCTTTTATTACATCTAAAAAATATTATATGCATAGATAAAGAGATTCTAGTGGTAGATTCATAGCTAGAGGTTTAATTCTGACAAAAACACTCACTGCACCTAGACTACGTAGTGATGCACCACAATATCAAACTTGTATTCCATGCTTCACTAGACATATATTTCTTGAAGTCTTAAGGTAATAAATCCAATCGTGAGGATCTCATACTTCATCAAGCGAGGCGGTCCTAGGGGGAAGAATATCCTAGATCTCAAGAGAAGGAGTAACATTTTTCAACTCTAGAGGATAACACATTCTAGCTAAAGAGTTAGAAATTCCTAGTGAGGAAGAAGAAGAAGAACCTTTCTTCAATATCCCATTAATAGAAGAAGCGAGAGGAGATCAATTAACTTTATAGTTTAGAACCTTATATTAGCTATGAGGAATCTATAATGGCGGAGAAGGAGAAGTAGATATTATAAATGGATAAAATATACTGCTATTTTAAGGAGGAAGAGGTGGAGGATGGGATAGAGGGAACATAGGAGGAAGAGGAGGAAGTGAAGAAAACAAAAAGAAATAGGGAAAATGATAATTCTTTTGGATTTCCTATAATTTATGGAGATACAAATGCCACAATGAAAAATATCTCACTTTCTATCCTTCCAAATTTCCATGGATTAAAGGGTGAAGATCTTGAAACCTTTTTGTTTGAATTTGAAGTTTTGTGTAGATCTTATGATTATTTACAAGACTCTCAAAAACTTAATTTATTTCCTTCAATACTAAAAGAAGAAGCTTTAAAATGGTTCATGGGTTTAGTCACATAGTCTATTAGGACATGGAATGATATGGAGATAGCAGTTTTAGAAAGATATTTGGATTATTGCATACCCATTAATCATAAGGATTTAGTATTAAAAATGATGCAAAGAGAGGATGAGAATTTGGAGGATTTAATTAAAATATTCAATTATAACATAAAAAGAGCTAAAATGGATAATTCAGTCGAGGTACTTTAAAATCTCTTTTATTAAAAACCATTAGAGTTAAGTGGATATATATTCTCAACATGATGGGGAAGGGAGATATCTCTTAACTCCCATTACCTAAAATTTCTAACTTATGTATTCATCTCTCAATGGGAAAAGAGAAAATTGGGAAAAATCCAAGAGATCCTTCTCTTGCTAGAGTGAAAAAATCAGCAACTCAAACAGTAAGTAGAGCATAAATTGGAAATTTGCTTGATGAATTTAAAACATATATCTTAGGGAGTCTTAGTGAACAGATAGACACCCTTAAATTACAAAACATGCAGAAAGCTGAGACTGATGCTTTAGCTATTTTCTGTCCTAAATTCAGAAAGAAGCATTTTTTAAGAGAATGTCCTCTTGATGAAAAAGTCATAGAGACCTATGTGATTTGCTCAGAAAATAATGAAACTAAGAGTTTCCCTTCAATTCCAAGTCTTAAAGTTGTTTTTCAAGAAGAAGAAACTTAAAATCCAACAGAATCTGTTTGATTTGTCTCTAGAAGACCATGGTAGGGGCCAAAAATTCAAGGTTTTAACAACCAAATGTACACTCAGACACCACCAAATAATTGGAATCCTTGGAAACAACCTTGGCCTCAACCTCAGTGTTGGGCACAAGGAATGAAAAATCCCTATGGTAGATACTCTCAATTCTAACAATATCCTCCATCCTATCCAAACTATCCTGCCCAACAAATTCCTCAACAAAATCAATAACCCCAGCTCCAAAACCAAAATCCACAACTTTCGTTACCATTTCCACAAAGACCAATTCAACTACCTACCCAACCATTGCCAAACCCCAATAATAAAAATCCTTAAAATATTTACATGATAGAAGGACAAGAATTTCCAAATTACATTATTACTCCACTAGATCTTAATGATGTCCAACTTAGATCTGGTACAATACTAGAAAAGAAAAAGCCTTCTATAATTATTCAAGAAAAAAGATAATTTTGAGGAAGATTATCTACAACCAAATGAATTTTTTGACGAAGGAAAATCTCTTCAAAACCAGAATTCTGAAAATGAAAAAAAAATAACAAATAAACTCAACTCCTATCATAGAATAACCATCAATACTTATTTCTAACCATCCTTTTCCTGAAATTTTACAAGTTGATAGAGGGGTAGAAAAACATACCATGTTTCCCAATTATGATTTTCTAGATGAATTGAAAAATTTTTGTATCAAAATTCCTTTGTTACAAGCCATTAAAGAGATTCCAATTCCAGCCAAAACAATAAAAGAGTTGAACATGAAGAAACCAAGAAGAAAAACAAAAGAAATAAAAATAATTCAACTAGTAGGAAAAATTGCAGACACAATGATGGGAAAAATTTCCATACAAAAACATAGATCAAAGAATTCTAGTTGTTAAAACACATATAAATGGTGTTTAAATTCCAAATACATTTATTTATTTAGGAGAAGCTATAAACATCATGAGCAAACAAACTATGGAACAACGCAAACTTCCTAACCTTCTATATACACATACATTACTGTAATTAGCAGATAGATCTGTAATCAAGCCAGATGGTGTATTAGAACATATTTCATTATCCTTATACTCTTGGGAGTATTCTGTCGATTTTATGATCTTAAATCCTAACAACAATCTAGGATAACATCCATTAATATTAGGAAGACCTTGGTTGGCTATAGCTGATGCTTTCATTAGCTATAGATATGGTGATATGTACATCTCTGATGGTAAATAAACAAAGAAATTCACTCTATATCCTCCAGCAAAAACAATCACGGAGATAGAAGATGAAGAATGGATTGATGGTGAAAATGATATACAACCTCTCTTTACTATTCCAAGCATTAGTGAACATTTTCAAATCTTAAATTCAATAGAAAACTTTGAAACATCTTTAGAATATGAACATGGTCAATTTCAAGAACAATGCAATATTGAATATTTGTCATCGAGGAAGATGTCTCTATACTCTATGGAAGAATTTGGTAACTCTACAGTTGAAACATTTGCAGGAAAATATTTGAATATAAACAAAAACTTGGAAAGGCCACAACAAGAAGAGTTAATCAAAACATTACAACATAATTCTTCTGCATATGCATGGGAATACACTAACATGAAAGGAATTAGTCATAAGACTTGTATACATAACATCTACATTGAGGAAGATTGTAAACCTATCAAACAACCTCAAAGAAGGATAAATCCAAATCTTAGGTAAATTGTGAAGGAAGAATTGCAAAAATTGCTGAGTGTAAAGTTCATTTACCCAATTTCAGATAGTCAGTGGGTTTACCCTTTAGTGATTGTACCAAAAAATAATGGTAAGTGGAGGGTATGCATTGACTATCGATAGTTCAATAAATCCATCCTAAAATATCATTTTCCTTTAAATTTTATAGATCAAGTATTGGATACATTAGCAGGTAAGAAGTAATTCTCATTCTTGGATGGTTTTAGTTGTTACAACCAGATTCATGTAGCACCTGAAGACCAAGAAAAACCCACATTCACCTGTTCATGGGGAAATTATGCCTACCGAGTACTTCCTTTTGGATTGTGCAATGCACCTGCAACATTCCAAACGGCAGTACTAGGAATGTTTTCTAATCTAATACATGATTGTGCAGAGGTATATATGGATGACTTTACAGTTTATGGGAATTCATTTGAAGAAGATTTAGAGAATTTGGAAAAGGTTCTTAAAATATGTAAATAGGAAAATATTTCATTAAGTCATGAAAAAATATTTATGATGTTTACTTAAGGGATTGATGGAATTAAACTTGACACATATAAAGTTGAAGTCATCTCCAAATTATCAATTCCAAGTTGTCAAAAGGATGTTATAAGTTTTCTAGGATTCACAGCGTATTATAGGAGATTTATAGAAAATTTCATGAAAATAGCATCTCCACTCTTCAAGTTACTTACCAAATATTGTGAATTCTATTGGAATCATGATTTCCAATTGGCATTTGAAACTTTAAAAGCGAAATTTTTTGAAGCACCCATCTTAAGAGGTCCAAATTGGAAATCACCTTTTCATATTTCAACATATGCTTCAGATACAGCTCTGGGAGTTGTATTAGGACAAAAATATTTCATTCCCTATGCCATCTATTACAAAAGCAATAATTTGACTCGCACTGATTTAAATTACATTGTAACTCAAAAAGAATTATTAGTTGTTGTTCATGCTATCAACAAATTTGGACATGATATTACCATCTATGAAACCTTTCTTCATACAGATCACTTTGCAATTAGATAATTAATGAATAAATATGTCACGAGATGGTTATTACTCCTGCAAGAATTCAATATCACCATTCTAGATTGGCCTGGAAAACAAAAAAAAGTTGTTGATTTCTTGTCTAGAATTCTAAATGTTAAAAATGATACTCCAGTTGATGATAAGTTTCCTCATGAATATATTTTTGTAGTAACTACTAAAACTCCTTGGTTTGTAGATATTGCTAATTACTTAGTCACAGGAAAGTTATCTTGACAATTTTTTCCTAAAGAGAAAAGAATAATTATTCAAATGACTGCACTATACTCATGGATTAATGATGAATTGTATAAAACAGGTCTAGATCTCATTATCATAAGAAGTGTTCAAGAAGATGAAATGCATGAGATTCTTAAAGCATGTCATGATGAACCTTGTGGTGGAAACTTTGCTGATAAGGGGACAACCTATAAAATCCTTCATTTAGGATATTATTGGTCATCCATATTTAAATATACGAAACAGTATGTCAAAGGTGTGACAACTATCAAAGAATTGGGAAACCTATTCCTTCAGATGAAATTCCATTAAAACGTTAAGTACTCATCGAACCATTTGAAAAATGGGCTTTGGATTTTATTGGACCGATCAATCCACCATAAAATCAAAAGAAATATATTCTCGTATGTACAGATTATGTCACTAAATGGGTAAAAGCTAAAGCACTTCTTAAAGCTAATGAACATTCTATAGTTAAATTTATTTTTGATGATATCCTCACTTGTTCTGTTGTTCCAAGAGAAATTGTGACAGATCAGGGATCCCATTTTACATCCAAGTTGGTGGAAAATCTTGTGGAAAACAACAAGATCAAGCACAAAAAATCCACACTTTTTCATCCACAGGAATATGGTAAAGTAGAGTCTACCAATAAAGTTATTGAAGGAATTCTCAATAATATTGTACATATACATAAAATATTGGGCATAGAGGCTTCCCAAAGCCTTATGGGCCTACAGAACCACATAGAGGAATATAATAGGGAATACTCCTATGAACTTGTTTATGGGAACCAAGTCCTGTTTCCTATAGAATTTCAGATTCAAGCCTTCAAGATGGTAGTCCAATTGGGACTTGATTTATCAGAAGGCCAGAAACATAGATTGGAGCAAATTAATGAGCTTGATGAAATTAGGCAAGATGCAGTTCAAAGAACTAGTATAGTCCAGCAGCAAAGGTCCAAATGGCATGATAAATATATCAAGGAGAAAAAGTTTCAGGTAGGGGAATAGACACTTTTGTTCGATTCAAAGTTCAAAGACTTTAAAGGAAATTTTTAGACTCATTGGCTTGGGCCTTATGAGATTGAAAAAGTCTTTGACAATGGAACATTCAGGATAAGGACAATTGATGAAGAAAGGTACCTCTTCTTGTGAATGGAAATTGATGAAAAGTCTATCATAAGAAAATTTCAAGGGAAGATTTTATCGAGATTTTCCAAGATATTAATGATATGAAGTTGGTAAAGGAGAATCCTTCTTCTTCCCCAATTTAGCTTTTATTTTTCCTATTTACCTAAATAATAATAATAATAATAATAATAATAATAATAATAATAAGTTGTATAAGTATGAAAACCAATCAATGATTGGAATCGTTATATAGAAAATACAGGATGAGAATCAGAAATTCTAACATCTTATATTTTCCATTCCATTTCTAAAAAATAAAAAATCCCAAAAAAATATTTGTTCCCTTTCTTTTATACAATAAGAAGTAGTACAGATCTACATTCAATTCTGCATTTACATTCCATTTTGTATTTGATATTCCATTCTGAAGCTAATTCCACATTCGACAGTTACATTCCATTCTACAGCTGATATTCCATTATGCAGTCGATTCCACATTCTACAGCTACATTCCATTCTACAGTTGATTCCACATTCTGCAGCTACATTCCATTCTATAGTTGATTCCACATTCTGCAGCTACATTCCTTTCTATAGTTACATTCCATTCTGCAGCTGATTTTACATTCTACAACTTTGACACATTTGTACAACCTACTGAAGAAAGAAAAAATGAATGTAGAGAATTGAAGGACTACATTTGAAGACCACCATGCTAAAATATACTTGAAGAATCAACACCAAAGAAATGACAATGAAAGGCTAGTTCTAAAGGTAAAGTTGCATAAATTTATTTAAATATAAAGGTGAAAACATTAGCATGTATAATGTTGATAATCATATGTTACATCAACATGTAATCATTTGATTTGATTAGTACTACGATCATGTCATAGATCGGCCACATCACCCGCATTATGTTTCATAACTTTCCACAATGGACTCCCCCATTTATGATTAGCTGTCATGACCTGTTGTCATAACATACCCATATATGTTTCTTCAAAACCCCACTCCATCTCTCATTCCTACAAACCCTCGACTTCCTTCATGAGATCCGTAATCAAATTCACTTCATAACAGAGAAGGATAATTATGAAGGCTAGACTTTAAAAAAAATAAGACATGGGTTTGATATTCATGTCAGAACCAATGGGAACTAGATATATGGATGGATATCCTCACATCAAGGATATGTTGCAGAAGGCTAAATGGCTCAAGTTTATAGAAAAAATTGATGGCTTCCACAAAGAGATCACTAAGACTTTTGTGAGCTCTTTCGATGAAACAAAAGTTGAAATAGGGGACATCAAGTTCTCAGTAAGTGAGGCATTCATAGATGAAGCCATAGAACTCCCAAGGGTTGGTGAAAGGAGGTTCAAAAAATAATAATTTCACATTGAATCATAGAAGGTTGTCCTAAAAAATATAGGTATGGATATTTCTTTTTTCAAAAAGGGTATTCCTAGCTCAGCACTCAAGAAAAAATGGAGGAACATGCTTTTAATTCTGTATAAGTTTATCACTTGTGAAGGCAGATTTTGCTACATGTATGTATATCATATTCGATTGTTGATGAATTTATTAGAGAATGGTGAAATAAATCTTCCCTTATTTCTACTAAATAGCTTAAAAAGAATGTGTACAAACATGCAGAAGAGAAGTCATTTTATAGATAATACTATGTACCATCATGGGTTGTTAAAAATACTTCTTAAATTTCATTTGAAAAGTATAGGAGATTCTTGGGAGAAATTTCTTATCAGAAACAATTTCTAAGATGAACCAGAGTAGCTGAAAGAAGACAAGACCAAAAAAAGTAGAAGAAAGAATATTGACACAAGCATGGAAGAGAGACCTGCATCTCCACTTCAGCAAATGATGAAGAGATCTCCCTTGCAGGAATGACAGAGAACAAAAAGCAAGGTAAGGTTAAGAAAAAGGTGAAACAGAGAAGAGGAGCAAGGTTACAATTGAAGAAAACATAAATCCTCTATAGCTGAGTAGGAGCTCTAGACTCCAAGGTTCAATGGAAAAAAAACTACCACAATAGACATAGTTTGTAAATTTAGAGGAACAACCTCCAATACCATATCCCATAAATATTTCTCCTCCACATAGCCCTAAAAATTCTCCTAGACATAATTTTGGAGGTAGTCCTAGCAGAAGATCTCTAGGCATAGACCCAATACAATAAGAGATATATGATTACATAGAGTCACTGGAGAAGAGAAATGAAACAGTGAATCCAGAACCTCCTATCAATCCACAAGAACCTCCAGTTGATACTCTTAAACACAAAATCTATCAACTAGAGATATTGAATAGGCATATTAAATAGGATAATGAGGCTTTAAAGTAGGATAAAAAATTGGAGAAAGTGATTAGTGATAATACCATCCTACACTTAGGACTGTGGTACACAAAGAACAAGAAGTTAAAAATAAAGAACAAATCTCTAAACAAGGCATTCATCAATCTCAAGTACAAACTCCTTATGAGGAAGCCTAGGATGGCAGTCACTTCAAAGAAAAAAAAGGAGAGAGCTAGATGTATTAGCAAAAGTGTCTGAAAAAATAAAATAGGAGAGGGAAGTTAACTTTTTTGGTAAATTGCATGAGGACATGCAATGACTTGTTAGCAGGGCTATGTTGAACATCAGAATTGTCCTTTCTCTGATATCCTTTCTCATCACTTTTTCCTTACCTTCTCATAATTCCATACACCCAAATCAATGATAAATGCCATGTTTTATCTCATAGAATGCATTTAAATTATTTCTATGTTATATTCTGATGTTTTTATTTCAGAATTTTTTTAACTTAGATACAAAACACAACCTATTCTACAATTAATCCTTGGTTCTGCATCTACTTTTATGGTTTGATAAGTTCCAAGGAGAAAATAGAGGAACGAGCCACATGGGCATCTCCAGAATGATTCACACTTGGATTTTGTCTTATATACTTGATCTAAATCGATAAAAAAGGGTGTGTGTGATCATGGTCAAAGTCCGGTCAAAGGATGCAAGACGAGAGCGAAGAACTCTTGATTTTCTTTGACGTAGAAAATCAAGAGTTAACCAGTTAGAATCAAATTCTATGTTTCAGTTATAATAACCATATGTAGGTGTAATTAGCTCACCACAGTTATGTTTTATTTTTTTAAATACTGGTTATGAAAATATCGAGGACAATAGTTGTAATTTTTGAAACGTTGTGTATTGCTTTAAACTCTGTTCCTTTCATAATACAAGGATCATGTTCATGGTTCGAGTATCTACTTAATGCGTACATAATAATCTAGGATCTCGACCAATTCTGTCGCAGAGGGACCCTGCATAGGGGGTTTTTCGTTAGTTATTTTAGTTTAATTCCTTACTCTGTTTTGTCGATTTCCTGAGTAGATTAATATCTTGTTGCAACTTTTAAATCAGTATCATAAAATAAATTCATGAATGTTTTCTTAGCATCAATGATCGAATGACTTCTTTCCTAAAACATATCAAGAAGGTAGATTCATCTATTTTCCAATTGGATTAAGTTTGAGGCAATAGAGCTCACAATTCTTTAGTTTTCTTTCATGTTCTCATATTTACTTTCCTAGATTAAATCCTCAGTTAATTGTATAATTGGATGACTTGTCATACTTCTAAATTGGGTGCTCGAGTGTTCAACCTATGCAATCATTGTTTTTTTCTTTTACACGCTTTTAAACAATTTTCTATATTAAGATCCTCAGTAAATTGTATAATTGGATGTTCCTAAAGATCAGGCCAAGAAGATGACTTGTCATACTTCCAAATTGGGTGCTCAAAAGTTTAACCTATACAATTATTGACTTTTCCTTTACAAGCTTTAATTGCTTTCCTAGATTTAATTTTCAAAACTAAAGTATAATCGGTTTCTTGTACATCATTTCAAGAGGGTGATTATATCGTACTTCCATATTGAATGCTGGAGTGATTGAACATACATTAGTTGTTTTCCTTTGAATCTTCTTTCATCCAGAGTAGCATTGCAATTTCAATTTTTAGTTACAAAATTCATATCCATGGAGTAGGACTAATGTTAAATTATAATTCATTAGAACAGGCACTGTGTTTTCAGATCAGATTCTAACCATTCAATAGTTTTTGGTTCATTTTTATGCAAGTTAGTTTAACTTAAGAACACTTCCTTTTCTTCCTTCTTTCAAAGATAATTTTTCACATCTAAATTTCACTAGATTAAATTGATTCCTTTCATAGTTTTAATTTTTTAATATTAAAATTTAGACATAGAGCAAAAAAACCTCGAAAAACAACATAAAAATACAAGCAACAAAGTAAGAAGAAGGTTAACTGAGTAGATATAGTGCACCACTCTTCATCAGATTACAAACCTCGGTTGATAATTTATGTTGAATAATTTCAGAAATTAAATTGGCTAAACACAGAGCATGTTTTGTGTCTAATGTAGAATAGCTTCAGGAATATAAGAATTATGCTGCAAAATGGATTTTAAGATTAAACGCCAAAACCCCTTTACTCATAAAAGGGTTCAAATTCGAGAGTTAGCAACATACATACTTACGTGAATCAACAAAGGATTTTCAACATAGCCAAACCAAACAATAACCCAAAATAAATGCAAAAACCCAAATAAAATGTGAACACACGAGAGTTCTTTCTGGAGGGTCCCACATGTCTCTGACCAATCACTGATAGTCGCACTTCACAATCATTGCAACATAACCTTAAGAGTTAAATATTATTTTTTGCGGGATACGATGTTGCATTGTGGTGACATGTGGTCCTCCCCATTTCGAATTGCAACCAAAATTCCTTACCAAGCGAAGACCTTAACCTTAACTTGTAAATGTTGTGATGTGCTAAATTTCTTCTGCTGCGCTTTCAATATTCGTTGTTTAATCCCTGTTGGATTTGACAAATCTTGTCTACTCTCGCCACATCACTTCTCATTGCCAGTCAATTTTTTTAACTCATGAATTAATCCATAAATTCTATGCTTTGTGATGTGTGATGTCTTCAATCTCCACCATTTGATCTCGGTTGGATCTAACGGTATGCTCTACACCTCTGCTATACCAGTTCACATTGCAAATCAAATTCTTTAACCTGCGAACTGGACCATAAACATTATCCTTGGCAATGTGCGATATCCCTCCGCCTGTGATGTGATCTTCCACCATTGATCGGTTGGATCCAACGTCCTCATTGTGCCTACAAATATGATTGATATATGCTTTGCGGTTAACACAATATTACATTCAAAAAGGAATATGAAAAGTATATAGACCTGCTGTGCCTGTAAATCCGATTAGTATTCTTGCTATGCATCTCAAATACAAGTATTCGATTTCAACGGAGATTTAAATAGTTAATTTAAAATAAGGAACCTGATCTTAATAAAAAACACTTAGAATTTATATGTAAAAGAAATACTGCTTTAAAAACACAAAGATACCGATCAAACACAAAACACTTGGAAATAATTTGGAAATGGAAAACACAGAGCCAAGCCCTCAAATGGTTGGTTTTTACATTTAATTCCACTTGTCTATTCTCTCCATTCTCTCTATGAATGAAAGCACCACACAATGGTGGATTTGGTTCATTTTATGCCTTTTCCCAAAATCCCCATATGGTTGAGAAACTGTCAATCAATTTCAACACGTTCTATTCAACTAACACTTAACTAATCCTAATTTAACCATTATTTTATTTTTCAAATTACAATGTTTGAGTTATCCCAAGTTAACTTAAACAAAATACTTAAAAAAAAACAAAGTCTTCAAATTCTTAGGACTGCTAGTCCTATTTCCAAGACACAACATGTGACCAACTTGTCACATTGCTGGCTCTACCTTAATGCTCCTACATTAGTGTCTTATGTGTGTGTGTGAGATTATTTTTTAATTTTCTAATTTTTTGCATAATTTCCATTCACATGCATCCATTAATTACAGCAAAATCTATAGATCTAGAAATTAAATAAAACTGTGATGGTGTAAAAATTAAAAATTTTAATATATTATTGTGAGATATCTTGTGAAAAATTTTCTAGTGGAATATCCATGAATTCTTATGGATTAATATTGATTGGATATGGTTTGTGTGATTTATATCACTCAAAGGGTTCGAATGTACACATGCTTTTTTCACGGCTTATACATAAGTTCTAGAGTTTCGCCAATTGTGAGAATAGTTACCTTTGGATTGTTTCCCCCTAGATGCAAGCTTAAACCTAATCGATTGTCGATGAGAGTATAACTACCTCCTCCTTCTAGCACCACTCTTAGCTCATTTGCGTGCCTCCTATTCGTAGGAGGGAGCTTTGATAACAATTCATATTATCCCAAAAAACACCACCACACTGGATAGTTCGTTTAGAAGACTATCTGATATCTGACCAGGTAAATTTATACTTTGCAATTTCCATGGATACCACTGGCATTAAATTATTGTTTGTATACCTTTATTAATTTTTTGTTTGGTTTGTGGAGCTTCACTTTTGTGAGTAGGAATTCTATGACAAACTTTACAACTTATGTGGTTGTCACACTTTATGCATTTAGCTTGGAGAGCCTGAAAAATTCCTAATTCCCCAATGGTTTATTATCACATAAAGAAACAAGTATTTAGCATAGAAATTTATTTCTCCAAGGAAATATATTTTAGATTAATTATGCATGTTCTCTAATGTGTTTTAACTTTCATTGTTCCGCAAGGTTGTAAATAAGACAAGTGAGGGTTATAAAATACGTTAGGTACAACCCAAAACCATTCTTTTCATCCCTTGTACCCCAATTTTGGGTACTTCTTTAAGGTTTTAGAATAGGGATCCTAGTGTTACATCTTACAAGTAAGACTACCATTCCAGCGGTTTATTTCGGTTCCAATTTTCTACCCTACAACTTTCAAGCTTTAAAGAAATCTCTATTATTTGTTGGAATATTAATTACAACTGCCGTAAGCACAAAAAAACATGACAATAGATTAATTGTGATGGGAATGAAGAGACAACAACAACGGCGACATCAATTCTAATGTGAGAAGTTTGAAGAACGGTGGCAGAAATATCCAGATTTGCACTTCACGGAACTGCATACTTATCTGTAGTAACCACCACTTTCAATTCTCCTCCAACCATATTCATTACACAACCAGCAACATTCTAGGAGGACATTGAAGCTTGAGTAGCAAAGGGGATGGCAACCCCTGGAGGAGGTGACGTCACTCATCTCTGAACTCACCTCTTTACCAACCAAAGAAATTCTGGGAGGGTAAGAGAACTCACGTGAATGATCTCCAAACGCTCCCCGAAAAGCATAAATGGAATAAAGTTTCAAACCTTAGCATAAATTTTTATGTTTTTATTATTTACTTTTACCAACTTTTACCGTGGTACATATGTTTTTAACTTTGGTTATATATATTATAAATATGAAATATTTATAATATATAATATTGTAATGTTTGATATATATATGCCATGTGCACATTGTAAAGACAATTTTTGTGTATTGTAATTTCTAGCTAGAAGGCAGAAAACAAAGATAAAGAGCAAAGAGCAGTTTTTTGTTGAAGCATTGCGTGTGTGAAGCAGCCTGATAATTTTTTTTCGTGAATCTAGAAATTTGTTCTAAAGAAAAAATCTCATTTTGTAATATATTTCTATGTTTTAATGAAATATGAAGTTTCAAAGCATCTCTATGTGTCCGCAATTCAATTTTTATTTAATCTCTGTGTTGTGGAAGAGGAATTGTTTTATTCCTTTGTGTGTTCGGAATTGTCTAGAAATTCCAACATGGTATCAGAGCTAGTCTAGGCACTTAGTGAAAGAATAAAAGATCGCTCTTCACTACAGAAGCTGTAAGAAGTTTGTTGAAGAGGGTTTCTTCAGCAGAGAAAGCTTCTGTTTGTTTTTTTTACACAGTCACAATGGCAGCAGCACGCACTAGCCTGAAGAATCCCCAACTTCCACAGTTTAAGGGGAAGAACCATGAATACTGGGAAATCATGATGAGAACCCTATTTGCTTCATAGGATATATGGGAGCTAGTTGAGTATGGCCACCCAGAATGAGCAGACACAACAGTGTTGGCTGCTTTGACAACAACGGAAAGAGATTTGTTAAAAGATAATAGAAGAAGGACTCCAAATCCATTTTCTATATTTTTCAATCAGTGTAAGAGAGTATTTTCCCAAGGATTGCAACAACAACAAAGTCTAAGGAGGTGTGGGATATTCTCAAAACTACCTATCAAGGCATGGAGAAGGTGAAGACAGAAAAGTTGCAAATTCCAAGGAGAGATTTTGAAACTCTCTATATGAAAGAGTCTAAAACTATAGAATAATTTTTCACTCATGTTATTGGGTTGGTTACCTAGATAATATCTCACAGAGAGACACTTGAAGAAAGAATAATTTTGGAAAAAATATTGAGAAGTCTACCCTCAAGATTTGATGCCATAGTAGTGGCAATCGAAGAGACAAAGGATCTCTCACTATTTACAGTGGATGAGCTTAGTACATCCCTGATGTCTCATGAACATAGAATGAATAGAGGAACAAATTTCTCATTGGAACAAGCTTTCAAAACTCAAATGTCTTTTGGCCAAGGAAGAGGTCAAGGCAGAGAAAACAACAGAGGAAGAGGTTGAAGCCAAAATAGAGGAAGAAAAAAACCTCCAAGTTTGAGTGGAAGGGGCAGCAATCAAAACCAGAATGAAGGCTCAAGCCAACATCAAGCTCATGGAAAAAGTTATGATAAATCCCAAGTCCAATGTCATTATTGCAAAAAATATGGGCACCATGCCAATGAATGTAGGAAAAGGAAAAATGACATGAATAATAGGCAGAATGCTAATTTTACAAAAGAAGAAAAGAACCAGAAGAATGTGTTGTTAACATGTAATGTAGCACAAGATAGACAAGATGATGTATGGTTCATAGACTCAGGTTGTAGTAACCACATGACTGGTAACATAGCAATGTTTGCCAATCTTGATGAAAATGTTAAATCTGAAGTAACAACAGGAACTTATAGTAAGATCTCTATCAATGGAAAAGGCAAAGTAAGTATCCTAACAAGAAATGGAGAATAGAAGTTTGTGCCAGATGTATATTATGTACCTGGCTTGAAATGTAATCTTTTGAGCATTGGACAACTCATTGACAAGGGCTACAATTTTTTTTTTAAAGATGATGTGTGCACAATCATGGACATACCTCCAAGAAAGAAAGTCATTGCAGAGGTGCAGATGACAAGAAATAGGATGTTTCCTCTCAAGCTTAGAACAGACTTGAAGGAAAGAATAAATGTAGCAGATGTAACACAAGAGGTCTTTAAAGATGATGTGAAATATGAAAACTGGTTATGGTACTTGAGATTTGGACATCTCAATTTTGGAGGCCTGAACTTGTTGCACAGAAAGGGGATGGTAAAAGGATTACCATTGATTGAGAAACAAGAGAACCTTTGTGAAGGTTGCATCTCGAGCAAAGAACATAGAGAAAGCTTTCCAGCAGGAAAGAGCATAAGGGCAAAGACACCCTTAGATATTGTCCACTCAGATTTTTGTGGACCAATGCAAACACCATCATTAGTTGGGAACAAATATGTTTTGACATTCATAAATGATTACACTAGAAAGACATGGGTGTATTTCTTGAAACAGAAGAGTGAAGTGTTTGAACAGTTCTGCCACTTCAAAGCTCATGTTGAGAAGCAAAGTGGGCACAACATCAAAGTTCTAAGAACTCACAGAGGTGGAAAATACATATCCAAAGAGTTCCTACATTTCTGTAGGGAGAATGGCATACATAAGAAGTTTACCACAAGGTACACACCTCAGCAAAACGGTGTTGCAGAAAGGAAGAATAGGACCATCATGGACATGGTCAGAAGTATGTTGAAGGAAAAACATTCGCCAAATGAGTATTGGGCTGAAGCTGTCAATTGTGTAGCGTATATATTGAATAGATGCCCAACCAAAGATGTTATGAATAGAGTTACGAAAGCAGCGTGGAGTGGCATAAAGCATCATGTCACCCACATGAGAGTATTCAGTTGTGTGGCTTATGAACACATTTCGGATCAGCTAAGGAAGAAGTTGGATAATAAGGGGGGGAAATGTATCTTTGTTGGATACAGTGATGAGTCCAAGGCATACAAACTCTATAATCCATCCACCAAGAAAGTAATAATAAGCAGAGATGTGTATTTTATTGAAGAAGAAGCTTGGGATGGAAGCTTAGAGAAAACAGTGAAGATGAAGACATGTGTGTCTCATGAAGAACAAGAGGAAGAGACAGTAGCAAATAATTCCTCCACGGTGGCTCTTACTCCACCACCGCAAGCACAACAAACCACACCACAAGCTGGAAAAGGAACAACCTTGAGAAATCAAGGAAGTGCTTTTTCAAGCACACCATAGGGAACTGAAACTCCCTCGAGTTCAAGTGGAATTCCAAGTACACCAAGAAGACCGAGATTCAGAAATCTGAGTGAGATTTATGAACAAGTAGAGAAAAATGATAATATTGGCCTGAAATATTTAGTTTCTTTGTGTTGTCATGTCGATGACCCAAATCATTTTGAAGAAGCTGTAAAGGAATAAAAATGGATTGAAGCAATGAAGGAAGAGATTGGTGCAATAGAAAAGAGTAATACATGGGAGATAGTGGACCTCCCTAAAGGTAAATAAGTTATTGGAGTAAAATGGGTCTATAAGACCAAGAGAAATGTTGAAGGCCAGAATCAAAGGCACAAAGAAAGACTTGTTTTCAAAGGCTACAAGCAAAAACAAGGAAGAGATTATGAAGAAACCTTTGCACTAGTTGCAAGGATGGAAATAGTAAGAACAGTGATGTCCATAGCAACACAACACAAACGGAAGGTTTAACAAATGGATGTGAAATCTACATTCCTGAATGGAGTGTTGAAAGAAGAGGTATATGTTGAACAACCTCTAGGCTATGAGATTGAAGGCCAAGAGCACAAAGTATGCAAGTTGAAGAAAGCTCTTTATGGGCTGAAGCAAGCACCAAGAGCATGGTACATTAGGATAGATGCTTACCTGAATGAAAATGGATTTGAGAAATGTCATGGAGAACCCACACTCTACATAAAATAAAATGATGGTAAGATTCTTATTGTTGTTCTATATGTAAATGATTTAATTTTTACTGGCAATGAAGTTTCTCTCATTTTTTATTTTAAAGCAGTCATGAAGAGTGAATTTGAAATGAATAATTTGGGTTTTCTGAGATATTTTCATGGAATATAAGTAGAGAAAAATGAAAATGGGATTTTTATCTCCCAAGAAAAATATGTTGAAGAAGTGTTGAAAAGATTCAACATGCGAAACAACAAGGCAACTGTAACTCCAACTGTCATAGGGTTAAAATTGAGAAAAGAAGACAGAAACAAGGATTTTGATCCAAGGTTGTACAAAAGTATAGTTGGCAGCCTCATGTATTTGACTGCAACTACGCTAGATATTGTGCATGCTGTAAGTTTAATTTCCAGATTTATCGAAAGGCCAAAAGAGACTCATTGGCATGTAGCCAAGAGGATTCTAAGGTATGTGAATGGAACGAAGGGGTATGTTATTTTCTACTCCTCATCTGAAAATTTTAAATTGGCTGGTTACACTGGCAGTGATTGGGCTGGAAGTGTAGATGACAGGAAAAACACATATGGATATGTGTTTCATTTGGGATTGGGAGCCGTTTCATGGGCTTCCAAGAAGCAACCAATAGTTTCTTTATCAATAGCAGAGGTATAATATGTGGCAGTAATAGTAGTAGCATGCCA
Source organism: Pinus albicaulis (assembly GCA_034641835.2). Taxonomy (NCBI): domain Eukaryota; kingdom Viridiplantae; phylum Streptophyta; class Pinopsida; order Pinales; family Pinaceae; genus Pinus; species Pinus albicaulis. Next base: position 1,162,425,303 of record CM076579.1, on the reverse strand, counting down.
AGCAGTATGGATGAGAAGAATGCTCAGAGATTTATGTCATGAACAGGACAAAGGAACAACAATTTATTGTGATAACAGCTTAACGATAGCTTTATCAAAGAATTCTGTCTTCCATAAGAGAAAACAACATATTGATGCAAAATTTCATTTTATAAGAGAACTAGTTAATAATGGTGAGATTGTTTTGCAGCACTGCAAGACAGAGGAGCAATTTGCTAATATTTTAACATACCATTAAGGCAGAAGAGTTTTAACTATTTCAGAAGATGCCTGGGTATGCGAGAAATTCCAACAGTTGTAATTAAGGGGGAGTGTTGGAATATTAATTCCAACTGTTGTAAGCACAGGAAAGCAGGACAACAGATTAATTGTGATAGGAACAAAGAGACAACAACAACAGCGACATCAATTGTGATGTGAGAAGTTTGAAGAATGGTGGCAGCAATCTCCAGATTTGTACTTCACATAACTGCATACTTATCAGCAGCAGCCACCGCTTTCAATTCTCTGCCAACCATATTCATTACAAATCCAGCAACATTCTAGGGGGACATCCAAGCTTGAGTAGCAAAGGGGATGGCAATCCCTAGAGGAGGTGATGTCACTCATCTCTGGACCCACCTCTTTACGAATCAAAGCAATTTCGGGAGGGTAAGAGAACTCATGTGAATGATCTCCAAGCACTCCCCAAAAAGCATAAATGGAATAAAGTTTCAAATCTTAGCATAAAAGTTTTTATGTTTTTATTATTTACTTTTACCGACTTTTACAGCGGTACATTTGTTTTTAACTTTGGTTATATATATTTATAATATATAATATTATAAATATTATAATATTTATAATATATAATATTGTAATGCTTTATATATATATAGATATGTCGTGTGCTCATTGTAAAGACAGTTTCTGTGTATTTTCATTTCTATCCAGAAGGCAGAAAACAAAGACAGAGAGCAGAAAGAAATTTTTTGTTGAAGCGCTATGTGTGTGAAGTAGCCTGATAATTTCCTTTGGGAATCCAGAACTTCGTTCTGAAGACAAAATCTCATTTTTTTTATATATTTCTATGTTTTAATGAAATAGAAAGTTTTAAAGCATCTCTCTATGTCCGCAATTCAATTTTTATTTAATCTCTGTGTTGTGCAAGACGAATTTTTTTATTCCTATGTGTGTTCGGAATTGTCCAAAAATTCCAACATTATTCCTCGATGTGCTTGTAGAGTTGTAACTTGATTTGATTCCAAGGTTTCTATTGAGTTAATTGTTAAAAGGTAAATGTTAAATGCTAATGCCATATTGCTTATTTTTCCTTGTGTTAAAGAATCTTATAGATAACAAATGCTTGACCTTACTTTCCTTTTAGGCTGACTACGACATTTTGTCTTAGGGTTAACTTTGAGATGGAAATGTGAAGTTAGGTTACACTTTTGTGAGAATTGGAAACATAAAATCATTGTGCCTTTTTAGCCGAACTATTATATTTTTCGGCTGAATGAGGTCTTTTTTTTTTCTGGACGATCAATTAAACCTGATGTTCCGCCAAAAAATTGAACATTAAAGTTAGCGACAACTTGCAACAAATTGTTGGTAGGTTGGGGGAAAATGAGGTAAGTTAGTTTTTTGGTTGAATTTTTTTTTGGCCAATTTTTTTTCAGCCGAACAAGTGTTTCCGCCTAAAATTTAGTTCAACCAAAAAAATGTTTATATATATCTCGGTCGTGAGCCCGTTGAAAAGTTTCCCTGTATTTTTCTCTACTAAACATTGTCTGAACAATCTTGAATATTGTTTTCGCGTGTTGTGAACGACTCAGGTTAAGTTGATGTTTATCAGGTTACGTTGATGTTTAGCAGGTTATGTTGATGTTTTCTTTGCAACTTGGTTAATTTTTGTTTTGTTTTTGAAGGTCTCCTCAACATTGGAGGAGCTTTGCGCTGGAGGAGTTTGAAACCGAGGAGTTCAACTCTGGACGAGTTCAACACCGAGGAGTTTATCTCTGTATGTGTTCGACGTTGGGTGTAGGTAAGAATTCTGACTTCTTTCCCCATATAATCAACCCATCGTGATTTCCAAAATAATTTTCTGTAAAAATTTGGTCCTCTTCTGTAAAAAATGGTTAAATAGGATTGGCACATCAACTCTCATCTCCATAGGAATTATTATGTCTTCCAATGTCTTCCACAAAAGTGACAATATCAAGAAAACTTTTAAATTGAATGAAAAAATATGAAAGATGAACTTTATTTTTTCTATGCTATTACTCAATAACCTTGAAAATAAAAAGATAATCCATAGTTAGTGTAATAATATCTGGTAAACCAACTTGAACTTTTGACTATTTTATAATGAGTTTCTAGCCTTAAATTTGTATGTTTTTTCCAAAAAAAATATTTAAAGCTTTCAAAAAATAAAGTTGTGAATCCAATGCTTAAGCCTTCACTTTACCTGCTACTCAATAGTAGATAACATGGAGTTTATTTCTTTGTTGTGTGCCTATTTTTTATTCTCTCTAAATATGTTCTTTATTTCATAGTGTTTAAACACATAATTAATATCTATGATTTTGTTAATGATCGACCTTCTATTGTTTTAAACAATAAAATATTTATTTGACACTAATTTAAAGAGGTTTCATCTATAGGTCCTCACATAATGGTCTACCTGTGTACTATAACTTTATTTCTCCCCTCGTTAGTTTCTTCATTGATCACTCTAGGTTTTCGAGGAGGTGTTCACTCACTCATGTCATGTCATTTCATAAGAATATACTTAATTTAGGTGATGTCTGATTTTAATAGATATATAAAAAATGCAACCCATGAAACCATCCAATATTGTGAATACTCCCATCTGACATAATGAAGTAGAAAAACTATTCGATAGATACAGAGAGAAATGTTTTAATGTAACCCCGCACGTGAAGCAAAATGCTTCCACTCATACGTTCATTTACACATAAGATGATCACTTGTAATGGGATTTATTCACTAATTATTTTTTATATGTATCTACATCAATACTGATTGGATAACATACATGAAATTATCACATACTAGTTGCCCAAGTAACATCGACAATCAACTCTCTATAGGATCGACTATTCCATGGAAAACTTTATCCTTTTGCTCTACATGAATTTATTAAAAACAACAAAAAGTACGACGCATAAATTATTAAAATCCATTGAAATTGAAATAATAAAATTTTCATTCCCAACACTCGATGATTCATATCATGAGGGATGTACATCTGAAGATAACAAAAGCCGCTTTAAAGCATCCATCGGTCGGCTCAACATAGTTTTGTACCCTTCAAACGCATACTCTTTTTTTCATCTTATCTTCTCCTTGTGGCTCGATACTGTCCAATTTAAGCAGCTGGATCATTAACATCGGAGTTGCTCCAACCTTGGTTCCACCATTCATAACTTCCTCTATCGCAGAAATATTTACTGAGATATTGCCTAGTTCAACCTTGACTTCATAAATTGTCTGGAAATATTTTGTAATCCTATGATGCCCCTTCATTTCCTCTAATTTCCTCTCCATACTAGCAGAGTCATCAATTAGAATTACCTTTCCATGTATTTTACACCTGCTATATGTAGGCAATCATCATTCTCCTTATCTTTTCCTCCGAACAAAAGCCTTTGTTCCTCAGGCTCCAAACTAGTCTCTCGGGACAATAGCTTCTTGAGATCCCCAAAGGTATCCTGCACAGGAATTGAAACTTGACACTGGTATGAGCCATGGTAAACCTTAAATTCAATCATAGGCCTAGCTTCCAAGACTCAATTCCAAATTTATGGAATCACTTTGGTCCTATGCACTGCCGCTGAACGGGTTTATAGAAATAGACCTGTTGTTCATGTTATTACACATGTATCCACCTATCAACATCACTGAAAATTCTCTGATCTCATCTACACCTGAAATTGCATGGCATTATACAAAAGTTGTCACTGGCTAATGGAACCAATCAAAATCTGCAGGTTTAAGAAAACAATTCTTAGCATGTGAGGAGGTCCAAGAAGTGGTCAAAGGGATTAAGATCACACATCCAGTTACAATGAATACAACACAGATGCATATCAGGAAGTTGAACAACAATATTTGGAGAATAATGGGTGTATCTTCAATGGTTCATGAAGATGGCACTTTAAGTACCAGAAACGAATAGCTCCATAAAAGATAAGACAAAAATTGAGAAAAACGAAATAATAAAATTTTATATGTAAAATTAGCACCCCAAGGTTGTTAAAGTAATCATGTAATACACAACGCAAACATTAAATTTATATTCTAATCACTTAAAATTATATATATGACTTACAGGTGCCTATGTTGTAGCACTTATGCATATGAATGTCTAAATTTCTCTTGTGTATTAACAGATATCTCCAGGCTTCAGAACATCCTTATAAAAAGGGGAGACGTTTGCACTTTAGTTATAAATTGGATTTAAATCCTTTGAAAAAGGGCATAATTTGCGTAGAATTGATCCTGGTAAAGTACACAAGTAATAATCATGATGTGAAATTATTTTGTCTTCATCACATTATAGATATAGGAACTAGTTCCCAGTGATTGGTAAAGTTGGGTCCATTTTTTTAAATTTCTCTAACAAACTAGAATCAATTATATTTTAGATTCAAGATTTTCTATATTTATAAAATAGACTTAATTAGTTTTCCTTTCAATATTAAAACTATAAATTCATTTTTTTAAAATTTATTTTTATTTAAATAAGTGAAAAACTATTTCATATCAGTGGAAGAACTATATATGTAGGTTTCATCCTTCTATTCGTGATTATAAATCATAAGATTTGTTTCTTATTGATTTAAACTTTTAGTGACTTCAACTATATCATCAATCTGATTCAATTTAATATTATATATATTCAGATCTTTTAAAATGATATATATGCATTTCTTTTCCCCTTTAGATATTCTATAGATAAGTGATAAGTGATATATATTGACCCTGTTTCCCTTATTTTACTATGTCAATTTAAGTGATAAGCCATAAGTGATCAATGACATTTAAGCGGTAGGATCACTAGCATGAAGTTACACATTTGGATATTTAAGTGATAAGCCATTATAATTCTCTAGTTCATATTGTTGCCTTATTTACATGTCCTATCCATGAATAACATCCAATATGTAGAAATCTTGGTTGATGTTTTAATTCATGGATTTAGGAATGAAATCTAATGATATTATGCACATAAAAAATGTATGTTTTTTTATCTTAATGTTGAAGATAAATATAGGATTTATGGATGTAAGTGTACTTAATAACATTATCAACAATTAACCCTTATTTCGTAATATAAAAGAATTGAATAAATTATATGAAAGATGAAAACTGTAAGTTTTTTTATCTTAATATTGAAGATAAATATAAAATTTATTGATGTCAGTGTACTTAGTGCAATGATAAAAAATCAATCCTTATTGCCTCATAAAAAAACATTCAATGACTTATATATAAGATGAAAGCCCTTACAAATTAGTTGTTTATTGATTTGAATGTGGGTATAAAATTTTTAAATGTTGCAATTTATGCAACAAAATCATACATAACATGATGGATAACATCCATTGACACGTTAACCTTCCGGATAATATAGTCCAAACTCAATAAACATGACAATATATATCTAATTTCAAGGATTGGTATTCTCATGATAAGTAAAATATTCATTTAATAGTGAATGAGTCTCATTACACATGGAAGTATTATTTTACTCTTAGGGTTATGGGGAGTCATGGGAGTAACCATTAGAGGATTAGAGGCCCTAGCTTGGGTTGAAAATCACATTAATTTTTCATAATGAATTTATTTTTCTCATCATCGAAAATCATTGTAGTGTAGCATGCGTTTGAATTTTATTCTTGCGCATTCCAACATGAGAACATTTGTTAAAACATTTTCCCAATTGCATTGATTTGTAAATGGCCATTATTATTCTGCTAGGGTATTTCATCACAATAGATCCTGTAATATTCCATCATTCCATCACAATATTTTTTTTTTTTCATCATTCTTTTATACTCTAAGGAATTTGCAAAAAACAAATATATTATTCATTTGATTGATTTTTTTTTTACAAGGATCAGAAAACCCATTAAATATTGTTGAAAAATGGAAATTATGCATAGAAGTTGCTTGTTATCGCAATATAGGAAAATTTATGATTACTTGTGTGCTATACAAAGTTGTGGAGAACAAATTCTTCCAAGGAAAAGGAATTTATCTCAAAGGACAACAAAAAATGAAGCATATCATATTGAAACGATATAAGGCTTAGGAATAGCTAGGTAGTATGGATCCAATGGAATTGTAGTCTTCAACAAATCTGAGGTTATGTGCAACCAAATGAAATACGTGTACCAAGTAAAAAAGGAGAAGTTAAAACAACTACATGGAGAAGCAACAAATGTTGCTAGTCAATTTCAATCATTTATCATAAGACATTGTGCAAATTTTAATAGGATGTCGAGTGATCTCTTTTATGGGGCAATGCCAATTCAATATTTGTGTGTGAAATATTAATTGGTTTCGAGAATATCTCCATAAAAATTTATTGATGGACATTGTAAGATATGTGTGATATGTGTGTTTTTTATTTGTAAATGTGGTGTTTTTAATGACCGTGTGTTTCTTTCAATACTATACTAAGTGTGCCCCCACTATGTAAGAGAAAAACTTCGGGAATCCTACATGTTTTAGAAAAAAATGTGTTTAATTTTCAAAATGTGCACTTCGGCATTTGTCTTTTTAGTCTTGAGTATATTTGAAATGAAGAATTTACACCAAATAATTTTGAGGAAACCCTTTAATTTTATGAATTCTTGATCTTTTTAAATAGCAATTTTAAATATTTTTAAATGCATGAGGTAACTTGGGTTTTGAAATGCATGAGGTAACTTTTCAATTTAGCTTTATTAATTTATAATAAATTCCAGCTTTTTAAGGAGAAATTCTCAGTAGGTCGAAGACGGTATTAGACCAATCAATGGAAAGCCATAATTCACATCATCGTGGTATGGTATATATATATATATATGTTTATGTGAATTTACTTAAATTTTAAATAGGTATAATTATATGTACATACATATATTGAAAATATTTTTTTTAATTTAACTTAATTAATTTATTATAATTTTTACTTTTTTTAGAAGCATATTTCATAATGTCATCACATGAGGGTGGGAAACATTATTCTGATGGTCAACATTATCCTGGTGGTCAACAAGCTCAATGAAGTCATGTACTTGAAAATGATGGTGCTTAACCATCTTTAAGTAGTCATGAATCTGAATTAGATCATCACGATCCTCATCATTTTGGTAAATTATATAATTTATTTTTGAAAAAAAATTGTACATGTAAATGAATTGTATACATATACGTGTACATGTATATATTGCATGTGTATAAATACCTTGAAATGTTTTAATATTTATGTAATTATATTGAAGGAGGAGGTTAAAATGTTGATTGAAGTAAACGTAGGTGAAGCATGGAAATTCAAGATCGTACGCCCACTACCACCTATCCATGTCATATTCCTAATGAGATTCCTTGGTAAAAAAATGTCTAACAATGTACAATAAAAAGGTGCATAGCTCATTATTCAAAATTGAAGAAATATCTTGAGGGTTTGGAGTTCCCTCCAGAGAGTCGACAAAGCTTAGAAATATTTGTGCACTCTCTAATTTAATTTATTGATATTGACAAGCCCCTTGGGCGAACAAATTGATTGATTTATATATATGAAGAGATGTAGAAAGAAATTAGTGATGGGTCCCGATAAATGGGTTGAGGTAAGTAGAAGGGTTACAAAATCACATGCCAAAATCTGTGTTTAATTTCAAACAAGAGCCAAAAAGAAAGACAATGAAGGTGAAATATTTCAAGCACCCTAAAATAACCCACCATGTGTATGATTGGTTCCTTGCAGCATATGGAAAGCTTCCATGAAATGAAAAGGTTAGAAATTATTTTGCAAACTTATTATATGAAAAATTATTTTTGGGTATGAGAGCTAATTATACTTACCTTCAATTTGAATTTTATGGTACTATGAGAGGTGGGACATATGAACGTAATGGTGCATTAAGGGATATTGAATTTCCTTGCTCTCTTCCACCTTTGGTACCTCAACCTTCACATTTGGTAACTTTGTGGTCGTAAATGGATGCCACTTCTCATATCTGTTGAGAAGCAAGGGATGTCATTATAGACAACATATAGACTTCATTGGTTGTAATTTATGTCAGTTTAAGTCGAAAAAGAGCATGAGGTGGTGCACATGATAATTTTGTATATAAATCAAATGATGATATAGATAATATGAATATTTAAGTGGTTAAAGAATATGAAAATGGTTTTCGTGATGGTTGGAAATATCTAATTGTTCATGAGGAAGAAGGAATGGGTTCAAAATGTGTTAATTTTTACAGTGAATATTTTAAATTTAATGTAGCATATATGTTAATGTTGATTCACATACATTTTGTAAATTTTTTCAGATATAATCTAACACAAATGTATCATATGTTCACCATTTGTAGTTAAGTTTTTTGTTGAATGAGAATTTTGATAATATCATGGTCCCAGGTTTAGGTTCCAATGAAGATATGTTGAGAGATGCTAGTTTTTTTTAAAGGTTTCATGTAGATACTATTATTTTACTTTTATTATATTGGTATTTTGAAGACATATTTCTAAAATAACTAATTACATATATAATTAAAAATGTTAACATATTTCGATTTCATCCAATGTTTTCGACACAACGCCACCCTTGTCCTCCCTATTAGGAGATGTGTCAACTATTTGCTTGTAACAAGTATTGATTTTTTCACCTTTTTTGTTATAAACTGAAGAAATTTTAATTAGAAATGAGATCTTTATCTTACAGTTTTCATTTTTTTTTTAATTTTAGGTTTGTGGAGAGAAATTCCCTTCTCTAGGGACATCAGCGATGGAGTCAAATATGGGGATAGGATCATCTAGACAATTTGAAAAATTTGTTACATTTTTTAAAATTTCAAGTTTACGCATTATCAAGTGAAATTTTAAATTTTTAATATATACATGTACACGTACTGTATAAGATATCCATGAGGGTGAAATGCATGGGGAACACCATGAGGCATTGCATGCAATTTGAAACATGAGTTGGTTACGGGGATTGAATTGTCTAGACAATTTGAAAAAGTTGCTACTTGATTTTTTAATATTGCGAGTTTATGCATTTTCTTGTTCAATTTTAAATTTTTAATACATACATGTACATGTGTTATGTAGGGTACCAAATATGGTGCAATGCATGACAAACACCACGGGGGTGCAATGGAGGGGAAACACTGTGGGGTATTACTTGGAATTTGAAACATTTTATAATTTTTTTTTTTTTTATAATTACATTATAATTTAATCTTAAAACATTAAAAATTAATTTTAAAGTACACAATATTATGTATATATGCATATTACACATGTTGTGTAAGGAACCCATAATTGTAATGAGAGCATGAGGATATTGATAGATCATATATTTCAACAACATTCTCTTTGATGCAAATTTTTATCTGACATTATTTTTGTTATATTTACTTTTATCATGATATACATTTTGGACATGTTTAAAGTAAAACTCTTTATTTTTATTTGATCTCCTTGATGCATATTTTTATTTGACATTTTTTTATTATATATTTACTTTTATAATGATATAATTTTCGAAATATTTTAAATAGAACTCTTTATTATGAATTGGTATTTACTATGCTATTTTTGGAGTTTATGTACATTTTTCATGATGATTTTTATAATGTTAGTAGAATATAATATGGAATTGGCTTCAAATTCTTAGGTTTTGTGAAGTTGTTTTGTCACGTTGTTGAATGAATAGTAAAATTGCAAATTACAAAACATGGTCCATTTTTCATTCATGAATCTTATCATGTTGTAGGTGTCTAAAAAAATCACTACTTAAAGTTGAATTATAAAATATGGCACATATTTTTAATTCATGAATATATCATCATCTTGTATAGAAAAGCTACTATGGATGTCAGTTGAGTCTTAAATTTTAATATAAAGTTGTTCATGCAAACATACTATAAAATTTCATTATAAAGCACAGTACATTTTGCATGATGCATGATTTGATGCTTAAATGTTTTACATTTAAGTTCATGAATATGAAGAAATAAAGGTAAATTTGCATTTAGTTGGTAATTTTTTCATGATTATTCTTAGGTTTTGTTCAAATTTTTTTTGTCGAGTTATTTAATGAATAGTAAAATAGAAAATTGAAAAACATGGTAGATTTTTAATTTGAATGAATATTATAATGGTGTATGTGTATAAATAAATCATATTACTATAGATATTTTTTCATTCATGTGTAGATCATCATCTTGTATAGAAGGGGTACTATGGATGTGGGTTGATACATAATTTTTAATACAAAGTTGCTACATAGAATTTGATACCCTTTGGAATAGTTACAATTTCCACATACCATATTTCAAAGTGATGCATGTTTCAAATTAAATGATAAGTATAACCCATTCCATTTTGGATTTCATTATTACCCACCAAATTTCTCATCGAACAATCTTTTTTTTCTTATTGTTTGATGTAAGGTTTAAAGTTATAGTTTGTGAGTTTAATAAATAACAAAAATTATTTAAAACATGTTACATTTGGAATAATTCATGATTTTATGCTTAAAGGCTTTAAATTTAAGTTCATGAATATGAAGCAATGTTTGTAAATTTTCAAAATTACAAAAAATGAAAATTACAAAACACGATACCTTTTTTATTCATGAATCTTATAATGGTGTAGATGTCTAAAAAAATCATATAACTTAAAAATTATATTACAAAACATGTAGTACATATATACGTTTTTCATTCATGAAAATGTAAATATCAATTATAGAATGCATTACTCTTTCCTCCTAGTTATAGCTTGAATTTTTTTGTATTTTCTGAGAAAATTTAATGTTTCACTTATGGCTAATAGTGATAGATGCATCAAATTTCCTATATGGAATTTACTAGTCTTTATTAATTTACTTTTTCTTCATATGTATATAATCAACAAGGTTTATCCCACCCTTTTCTATGTTACATTATTTTTTGGTATCTATGTTCTCGTTTTATTAAACTTTTCTTTATATCGATCTTGGTAAAAAAAATAGTTATCATAAAATTTTGTGGAACTTAAGCATATAATTCTACGACTGCTATCTTCTGAAAAATAGTGGTTGATGCGGCCTTAAGCCTTATTACATGCTTGAAATTGTATTCAACACTTTACTTGTCTTCTATGTTTTGTTTTTATAATCTAAAGGTTTAGCCTTCATATCCTAGACCGTAGTTTGAATACACACACACACACACACAAACATATATATATATATATATAGAAGTATATATATATATATATATATATGTATATATATATATATATATATATATATATATATATATATATATATATATATATATATATATATATATATATGTATATACTTCTTATTTGCCTCCCTTTGCATAAGCCATTAATTCTTAGGGATTATTAAATATTGTTGTTTAAGGTTGTCTCATATTAGTGTACTCAACAACATGTATATGTTGTTAGTTTTTTTCTATATGTTACAACCATACACTTTGACATTGGTGTGGAAATATGTTTCCTTTATGTAGAGATACTTCAAGGAATAATACTTAATGTTATTATTCTTATATTTCCACACACACACACACAGATATATATATCTTTCAATTTCTTTCTTTTCAGTTAGCCTTTTCAAGTCCATTTGGTTAATCTAGAATTTCTGAGCAAGACCTCACCCTAAGACTTGCATAATTTGTTCTGATTTTACTATTTCTCACTCAAGAATATTATTCAGTTATTCATTAACTATTATGGCCTAAACACTAACCTATTTTTCAAGTTTCAACTAAATTTACATCTTAAATTAATTAAGCGGAGAATAAAATTACAGGCTACATCCACTCAAGAGAGATCCTCCTTCATGAAAAGAAACGTATCATAATACATACAGAAAAAATTTACATATTTGGAAGGAAACCAATATACAAGAGAGAAGACATAAATAATACTTATATGTTTCCTTAACTACATGAACCAACCATAAAATCATTGGGGAAGAGAGTTCTCCTCCCAATCAACGAGACCAGTCACACTATTGGGCCTCCTCCTAAGAAAGTTTCCACTTCTAGATAAATTTTAGATCAAAAGCCTTCACAAGTTCACCCAAGACCACCAAGTCCCAACAAGCTAAAATATATAGCCTTTAGCTTGAGCACTTGGGCTTCAAATAGAGTTCCACTAGCCAACCAACTCAAGAACATTATGTCCTAGCAGCATCCTACTTTCCTCTAAAACATCCTTCCATAGGGTTTAGTCTTATCATAAATTCCCCTCAAATTTACCTTAGGTTTTCCTCCCTCTCACCCTATTTGATCCCTATTCCCAACTGATATTATTTATCTGAAGGGACATAAATAAACGTATGGTAAGTATCTGGTAGGTGAAACTTTGATTTATCACTTTTTCTCGTAATTTTACTGTTGATCATACTTAGTACTATTTATGAAAATAAAATGGAAACTCGAGTTCATTTACCATACATACTAGGCCTTCCATATGGCATACAACAATTCCAAGTCATGCGAGTAATTAAAATATTTACAACTTATGAAGGGGTGTTAAATTTTCATTCTTAATATTGAGTTAATATATAATATTTAAAAAATATTAATAACCTAAAAAATAAATGCGGGCTATAACTCAAATATTTCGATGTGCATCTTGAGTAAAATATTTTAACATCACACACACAAACACATAAACACATAGAGATATGTCTTATTCTAATAATAGGTTCTTAGTAATTCGAGGTATGAGGTAGATTCATAATTCATTTAATGTTTGATATGGTGTTGACATATAAACTTTTAAAAAACATTAATAATAAAAATAATTCAATATATGTAGAGAGGCACAAAAATAACATAGATAAACAAACACAAGAGAGAGATGTTTTCTATTTCCAAGCATTAGGGCACATGTATTGACATTGTAATGTAGATAATGTGAATCATAAATAAAATATCAATGTCAACTATCCATATAATACCTAAAACAAGTGAAAAATAATATTATAGTTAAAACATTAATTTAGTGTATTCGTCAAAACCAACATAGATCCATCTTAAATCTCGACCTATGAATAAAATCTTTATAGGTGTGAACTTTTCCTCAAGTTTTACATTAGAAAAAGGTTTTCGTCTTGAAATATTTGATCTCTATCGAACCCTTTATATTCTCTGTCCCATTATATTGTACCTCAGTATGGTTTGTGTGACATCTACAATACTATGCTCTTTTGTAACACTATGTTGCATTGAAAATTATGCCATGCATGAAATAATATCGAGTTATTCACTCAATCTCCTCATTCTATTGTAAAATTAATGTCTTCCCTAAATAAAATACTTTAATTTTCACCTTAATTTTACATCAACGTTTTATAAAGACATAAAGTAATTAAACACAAAAAAATTAATATATTTCTTAAGGTGAATGAGCTATCTATTTTCTCCACTATTTAATTCGGAGTTGATATATGTCATGTAATAATAATTTTATTGATATTCCATGATGTCTCATTCCTTTTTTTTTCTCATTTGACATGTAATATTTAATTCAAAAATACATTGATAAAAAAGAAATTTTTAATGCCAACGATAAATAAAATATTACAATGTCCATATTAATTAACATAATGATATATTAATGTAATATAGAAAAACTAAAGTATTTTTTTTATTCTTAATATCTAATTGATATATAATATTTAAAATATTAATAACACAAAAAATAATGTGTGTTATAAAATAAATCATTTCATATCACACACACACACACACACACACACACACACACACACACACACACACACACACACACACACACACACACACGCATATATATATACAGAGTGAGAGAGAGAGAGAGAGAGAGTTCTTATTTTAATAATATGTGCTTTATAATTCACGTTATGAGTTAGATTTGTAAATCCTTTAATGTTTAATATGGAGATGATATGTAACATTTTAAAAATTTTCAATAATAAAAATAATTCAATATATATAGAGAGACATACAAATAACACACACACACACACACACACACACACACACACATATATATAGAGAGAGAGAGATGTTTTATATTTTCAAATGAGGGGGCATGTATCAACATTTTAATATGGAGAAAACAACTTATAAATAAAATATCAATGTGAATGATCTATATAATACGTAAAAAATGTCCCGGATGCGGGTGGAATGGGAGATTAATGGTGCACAGGGGGGCACATGGGTTGGCGCGTGGCTCACCACCACCGCCACCCACCCTCGCATGCATAGAAACTTAAATGACTCTGTCCGGCAATTAAATGAGGAAACAGGGGAGCTCTATCCCCGATACCAGAGCATTTCAACATTAACGATGGAGGATTCTGGAAATTGTTTGTGTGTCCAGCCCCTCAGAGCTAGTTGTTCCTCTGCTGCAACTGAGCGCAGCTCACGCACCAGCACGGGGGTTCGCTGCGCTATCAACTGTTGTATTGAAATTCTACCAGGCTTCCACTTCTCGAACAACGCCTCCTGCAAACTTCTGTGCTCGTCCTCCATCGATTCATGTCAACAACAAGTCCATTTCGATCAATCCATGCCTCGATTACGCCCACGGATGCGTTGCAGGCGCGCGGGTGTAGTTGGGCGCGCCATAAACAGGTCCTCATCTTCCAATTCCGATTCCTCATCGTATTCTTCAAAATTTGGTCCTATGCGCATTCCTGCTCCGCGCAGAGGCCGTGGCAGAGGCCAGAATCGGTTCAATCCTGCAGGGCACTTTCGCCTGTCCTCTCGGGCTCAATCCCACCATGCACGCTTCCACTTCCCTTGCAGCGTCAACAACACTTCTCTCTTGGCTACAATCACCATTGACATCCGGGCTGCCCCCTCTGATCAGGATACTTCGAACCAGTTTCGCGCCGCCTCGGCGGCTTCTCAGGAGCCCATTGTGGGGGCAGAGCATCGCAATCTTCAGGCGGATACTCTGCAGAATGTCTCTTCTCCGGACAAAGCTGCTAACTTGGACGTTGAGGCTAACCCTTCAGCTCCACCTGATGGGGATCAAGCGCGCCATGGTGCTCCACCTCCTGCTGATGAGGACCCCTACAATTTCGGATGTCTCATTGTAGAGGAAGATCCTCCCTCTGAACAGTAATGTGGTTCCAGGGCTGCGCTTCTGCATTTTGGTTTTCGTCGACTCGAAGGTGTCTTTCTTCAACACTTTGTTAATGTTTATTTCTGCTACTGCTCTCATGGGTTTCCCTTTGGTTTATGGATGGTCTCCCCTGCGTGGGAACTACATGCTGTTATATGTCCACTATGCTATATGTCCAGGTCAAGATTTTTGTCACAGGTTTATACAGTCATTTTTGTTTAATTATGATACGAAATTGTAAAAATCTAGCTACTAAGGCCTACTCCACAGGGGTCTTATTTTTCAGGTCTGTTCTAATTTCTGTCATAGAATTCCAATACTTGTTAGGAACAGACAGTAGTATTGTTCTACAAAGTTTTCAGAGTCCTCTTCCAAAATTTTGTGATGATCAATGTCCAGTTTGCAAAGCGAGAATGCTGCATCAATGGGCTGGAATTCTCGAGGCTTCGGCCTCTATGTAACACTATTTTGTATCAATATAGAAGTAGCCTTATTCAGAAAAAAAAATACGTAAAAAATGTGAAAATAATTTTCTCATAGTTAAAAATTTATTTTAGTGTGTTGGTCAAAACCAACATATATACATCTTAAATTTGGACACACCAGGAGCAAAGAGGAATCAAATATCAAGAGCTGAAAACCTTTCCTAAAATTTTACATTAGAAAAAAGTTTTCATCTTGAAATATTTGATCTCTATAGGTGTTTGGTAGATATACAGTTAAGAAAATATGTGGAACAATTCAAACACTGACTCTTCAAACTCTATGCAAAGAAAACATGGTGACAGGTCTTCCTATGGTATCTTTCCTAGATGGTGTTTGTTCTAGATGTGTATTCGAAAAACATCATTAGGATAGTTCTAAAAAATGTGCCTCTTGGCACGCTTCGAACCCTTTTCTGATTGTGCACAATGATTTATGTGGTCCACTTCCTGTTGTTTCTTTCTCTAGCTGCAAATGCTTCTTAAATTTCATTAATGATTTTTCTAAACACTTGGGTATACTTCTTAAAACTCAAGAGTGAAGTTTTTAACATGTTCTTGGCCTTTAAGTCCTTTTCTGAGAAAAAATATGGACATCAAATTCTTAAGTTAAGATCAGACAATGGAGGAGAATACGTTAACAAAAAAAATTATCAACTTTTTCACCGAGCATGTCATTGAATTGCAACATATTGTTCCATATGCTCCACAAAAAAATGGTGTAGTTGAAAGGAAGAATCACACCTTAATAGAAATGGCCAATTGTATGGTTCAATCTAAAGGAATTAGTCTTAATTTTTGGGCAGAAGAAATTAACTATACAAATTACATCATGAGTCACACTCCTACAAAGGTTTTAAATAATATAGATCTAGAAGTAGATTGGAGCTCAATCAAACAAGATGTAAGTCACTTTCATGTTTTTGAAAGTGAAGCTTGGGTGCATATTCCAGATGTGAAATATAAAGCCTTAAAACCTAAGAGTGAAAAATGCATTGTTGTTGGATATTCTGAAGATGACAAAGGATATATACTTCTTCAACCAAAATAAAAAAATGTAATCATTAGAAGACATGTAAAATTTGATGAAAATATATCGGTTTGTGAGCATAGTTCAACGGGACTGCCACCTTTGGCCTGCGAGCCTAATTCAACATATGTTCCACATATCTCAATCTGTTCGATTTTTGACAGCATTCCTTCTAGTTCAGATGATGACAATGAGGATAAAAATCCTCCTTCACCTCCTCAAGATATTCCTTTAGCTCCACATCTTCCTAGATGGTTCCGCTCTACTTTGGATGCAGCGGGTTCGTTGGCAGGTGACCCTGCAGATCAACATCATACACGTTCTCAGTTTGAACGAGCCTCTTCCTTATTGGCTCAATTTCCAGAAAATCCTGGTCGAGACACCTTTGAAGAAGCTTCAAGTCATCCGTATTGGGATGAAGCTATGAATGAAGAATATCATTCCTTATTGGGAAACGGTACTTGGGGTCTTGTTCCTCTTCCAAAGGGAAGAAAACTTGTCAGATGAAAATGGATTTACAAAGAAAATTTTAGACCAGATGGAAAAGAAGATAGACATAATGTTCGTCTTGTTGCTAACGGATTTTCATAAGTTGAAATAATTTACTATACTGAAACCATCTCCCATGTTGCCAAAATTAATTCTATCCACCTTGTTCTTTCCCTTGCTTCCTCCTTTAAATGGGAAGTCCATCATATGGGTGTTAAATCCGCCTTCTTACTTGGATATTTGTATGAAGAAATATACATGGAACGACCTCCCAGCTTTATCCAAAATGAATCTAACCTTTTTTTTCTCCTTAGCAAGTCTATCTATGGTCTCAAAGGAGCTCCTCGGGCTTGGTATCCCAAAATGGATAGATTTATCTTAGATAATGGCTTTTCTAGTTTCCATTCTGACAAAATTGTCTACATCAAGAAACTGGGTAAGTCCTTCATAAGCCTTGTTCTTTATGTTGATGATCTTATCCTTACTGGTATTGATCCAAACCATATAAACCATGTAAAGTCTAGCCTCAAAAAGAATTTTGAAATGACAGAATTAGGACACTTGCATTATTTCCTTGGTCTTCAAGTCTTGCAATCCAAAGAAGGAGTTACCCTTTCTCAGTCCAAGTATTCCTATGATCTTCTCAACAAATTTGACATGGAATACTGTAAGCCAACCCCTTTCACATGGAGTCAAGCTTTCAGTCACTTTTACTACCCCTGAAGTTGATGCTACCTTATACTGTCAACTTGTTGGTAAAATTCTGTATCTAACCCATACCCATCCTGACCTTTCCTTTGTCATTAGTCTTATTTCTCGGTTTATGGACCAACCTCATGAAAGTCATTGGAAAGAAACTAAGAGAATACTTCAATATATTCGAGGTACAATTTAGTTTGGGATTCATTATAGTGTAGGAGAATCTCCATTACTGATTGGTTTCACTGATTCTGATTGCGTTAGTGACCTTGACAATCGAAAGTCTATTGAAGGATATGCATTCAATATTGGTTCAGGACGTATTACATGGTCTTTTAAGAAACAATGTGCCATCTCTATTTCTTTGGTAGGAGCAGAGTATCGTGGTGCAGGCTAAGCCAGTAAGGAAACCATGTGGCTTTGTCAGATCATGTCTGAATTAGGTTTTCGTCAACAATATCCAACTACACTTTTTTGTGATAATTGAAGTGCCATTTAACTATGAAAAGATCCAGTTCAGCATTAACGTATGAAACATATTGAGCTTCATATACACTTCATCAGAAAGCTAATTCATGATCGTGTTCTTGAAGTGTAGTATTGTTCGACCAATGATCAAGTTTTTTATATCTTTACAAAGTCTCTCACAGAAGAAAAGTTTACCAAACTTTGATCTATGCTTGGAGTTCAAGAAAGTTATCATTAATAGGCGATATGCTTGAATTCCTCCTTCTTTATTCTATTGTGTCACCTTTGTAAATTCTTCAATCCTATCTCTATTTGTTATTAAGGGGGGATGTTAGGATATTTTGACACATAGGAAATAGTCTCCTTTTGTGTCACCTTTGTAAATCCTTCAATCCTATCCCAAGTTGTTCTTAAGGGGGGATGTTAGGATATTCTGACACATAGGAAATATTTTAATATAAACTGGTCTAGTGTAGAGTTAGGTAATTTGTGTTTATTTACTATGTGCATTTGTAACTTATAATCTGATGGTCACGATATCTACTGATCTAATGGTTCACTCTCTCCTCGGGATTACCAAAAATTGATTTGTGGCTTAACGCCCGATTGTTCCATCATCTCTACTTAAAGAGCATGGGGGGTCATTCTTTTGGTAACTGTTTATGAGATAAGCTTATGTAATTTTTCTTTCTGTATATTAATAATTTTATTGAAGTGGGCACGTTGGCTCAGGCTGTGGAATATTTCTCTCTTTGAGGGTTTTAACCATGTCAAATAATGGTTTACTGAATTTTGATATGTTCGTGACTGGTGAAATTTGGTGTTTCACCTAAGGAACTTAACCTATAAGTTCCTACATGGTATCAGAGCCATTTTTAAGGCCGCATCCGTTGTTGATCCAAAATCAGAAACTAGTTTGACTACATGCAACTGTATTTTTCTAGATATAACATTTCTGACCATTTTCACGTCAGGAGAAATACTCTGTTGTGTTTGGAGCATCTGTTATAGTGAGGAACCCCTTTCGTTTCATGCGAAAATTTTTCCGGTCGCCCAAGTTATGTCATCTTAGATTTGGAGGTATAAAGTATATTTTTTGCAGTTATATTTATTAGTCCTTCTGTTTGTTGCAGTTCCCTTTGTTTATTTCAGTTTATATTTTTCTAATTGTCAAATATATATCCTCTTCTATTTGTATGCTCTTTTCTCTACGCTATGTGTGATCTCGACAAATCAAAAACAGGAAGACGAGATTTTTTTTCTACGTATTCTCTTTCCCTGCGTCTTTGTGTGATCTCGGGAAATCAGAAATAATGAATAAATATATTTTTGTTGGTAAGACTAACCGGAAATGTAATTTTCTGTGGTAAGGCTTGTTTTTTAATTTTTTTCCAAGTAATTGGTGTTTTTTTTGCAAGAAAAGCCCGCATATCGAAGAGCAAAACCAAAAAAATAGAAAAAACCATTCCTCCTTTCAAACAATTACATAATCCTTTTAATAGCTTACTTGGTGTAAATTTAGTTTATGAGAATAGAGGTCTTAGGTTCAAGTCTCTTTCTGATAATTCTTTTTCTAAAAATATTTTTGTTAAGTTACTTTTTTCTGATAAAGCCCTTTCCAAAGTTCCCAATTTTAAAAAGAGGGTTTTATTTAAAAAGCGCATGTAAAAGTGACTCTCACTTATTTATAAAAGTGGGTCACATAAATTAGTTTTTTTAAAAGTGAGCTTATTGTATTAATTTTGGAAAAGGGGGGGATTTTGTTTTAAAGTAGAAATTCATCATCATCTTTCAACCTTCACGTAACTTTCAAAAAGGGACAACCTCTTCATCCAAAAGACATTTTTCGAGCCATGTTTTTTTAACCAACCTAATTTTTCGATATCTTGCCATTGGAGTAGTTAGTTTCAACCTTTTCAGCTTTAGTTGTTTAAAAAAATAAAATAAAGTGCATTCCCAATTATTCTTAATAGCACCAATTATTTTCAATAGCTATCCTACATGATAGAATTCCTTAGAAGTAAATAGATTTATAGAATAGCCACAGGACAAGAATCTAAACCTAACAATGAAGATAAAGCCGCTAAATGGGAAAATAAACAAGATCAAGCATGAGGGTTGATAGGAATGTCCATTGCTCAAGATCTTCAATTTCATATCCAAGAAATTGACACCCCTAATGCAGCTATGAAAAAACTAAATACAGTTTTTGGAATTAAAAATGAAATCAAGGCCCACCATCTTGAAAATAAGTTGCATAATTTGGACCCCAATAATTTCACCTCTATTGAGGATTTTTTTTCCAAATTCAAGACCCTTAGACTTCTTTTAGAAGTTTGTAAGGTCAAGAAGGAATATGGTAGACTTATCTATTCCATTCTTGCTAGGCTTGGCCCTACATACACTGTATTTGTTTTGACCTTCCATTCCACTAGAGAAGCCCTCATTTCTCAAGGAACGACCTACAAGTCCCCCTCTTTTGATGCATTTTACAATTCTTTGATAGCAGAACAAAAAAAAAATTTAAACCTTGGTCTTATCAATATTGGAAACTCTTCTAAGTAAGCCTTAGTAGCCCAAAAACAACCATGTCAAAATAATCCCAAGAAGAAGTATCCTAAAAGTAATGGTCCAAAACCAAACAAGGGTCTTAAGCAATTTCAAGTGTAGACTGAAAAAGAAACTCAAAAAACTGATAAGGAAAATAAAAACAATGGGAATAAAACATATACACATTGCAACGTTTTTAATCATGATGGCCATGTATAGTTAATGTTTTAATAATATGGAAGCCTTGGAAGCAACAATGAAGAAGCACCACATCAATTTGGAGAACTCTTCAACTTCATCTTCAGGAATGTCACTTTCTGCTAGTCGTTGTCAATCACCGAGATCTGGTTATGAACTAAATGTATCTTCTTCTTATAATTCTCATGAGTGGTTCATTGATTCCGGATCCTCTTACCACATGGCCAAAAATAAATCCATCTTTTCTTCTTCAAATGATTGTAACACCAAAAATATTTATGTTGATGATGACAAATATCTTAGTGTTGTAGGATTTGGAACCATTCATCTAGATAATGGTCAGTTTAATGATGTATTATGTGTTCCTACCTTGTCCTACAACCTTCTATCTGTTTATCAGATAACTCATTTAGGTGAAGGGAAAAAATAGAATTCTCACCTCATGATGTTGTAATTAAGGACCTCAAATATCCTAGACATATTTTAGCTACATGCATTGCTGATGATTCCACAAGGTTGTATAAGTTTGAAAAATTTGGGTCATCACATATCCCCTTCATTTTTGTTTCTCCTCATGATGAAGTGAGAAAACTTTGGCATGAGCGATTTAGTCACTTAAACTATCTCTCTGTTCAAACTCTATGTAAATATAATATAAATATAATATTGTGTTTGGCATTGAAAATGAAATGAAGACCCACCAGCTTGAAAATGAGTTGCATAATTTAGAGCCCAATAATTTCTCCTCTATTGAGGATTTTCTGTCGAAAGTCAAGACACTTAGACTTCTTTCAGAAGGTTTTAAGGTCAAAAAGGAAGATGGTAGAATTATATATTACCTTCTTGCTAAGCTTGGCCCTGCATATACTGTATTTGTTTCCACCTTCCATTCCACTAGGGAAGACCTCATTTCTGAAGGAACAACCTACAAGTCCCCCTCTTTTGATGCATTTTACAATTCTTTGATAAGAGAACAAGAGAAAACCTTAAACCTTGGTCTTATAAATACTGGAAACTCTTCTAATAAAGCCTTAGCATCCCAACAACAACCATATCAAAAGAATCCCAGGAAGAAGTATCCTCGAAATAATGGTCCTAAACCAAACAAGTGTCTTAAGCAGTTTCAGCTGCAAATTGAAAAAGAAAATCAACAAACTGATAAGGAAAATAAAAACAAGGGGAAGAAACCTATAGACATTGCAACATTTGTAATCATGATGGCCATGTAGAGTCCAAATGTTTTAATAATATGGAAGCCTTGGAAGCAGCAACGAAGAAGCACCACATCAATTTGGAGAACTCCTCAACTTCAGCTTCAGGAATGCCACTTTCTACTTCTGGTTGTCAAGCATCGAGATATCGTTATGAATTAAATGTATATTCTTCTTATCATTCTCATGAGTGTCTCATTGATTCCGGATCCTCTTACCACATCCCAAAAAATAAAGCCATGTTTTCTTCTTTAAATGATTGTAACACAAACAATATTTATGTTGGTGATGATAGATATCTTAGTGTTGTAGGATCTGGAACCATTCATCTAGATGATGGCCAGTTTAGTGATGTGTTATGTGTTCCTACCTTTTCCTCCAACCTTCTATCGATTTATAAGATAACTCATTCAAGTGAAGGGAAAAGAATAGAATTCTCACCTTATGATGTTGTAATTAAGGACCTCAAATATCCTAGACATATTTTAGCTACATGCATTGCTAATGATTCCACAAGGTTGTATAAGTTTGACAGCTTTGGAACATAAGGTATTCCCTCCATTTTTGTTGCTCCTCATGATGAAGTGAGAAAACTTTTGCATGAGTGATTTAGTCACTTAAAATATCGCTCTCTTCAAACTCTATGTAAATATAAAATGGTGACAGGTCTTCCTATGGTATCTTGCCAAGATGGTTTTTGTTCCAGATGTGTACTCGGAAGAAATCATCGGGATAGTTTTGAAAAACGTGCCTCTTCACACACTTCAACCCCTTTGCAGCTTGTGCACAATGGTTTATGTGGTCCACTTCTTTTTGTTTCTTTATCTGGCTGCAAATACTTCTTCAATTTCATTGATGATTTTTCCAGATGAAATTAGGTATAATTCTTAAAAATCAAGAGTGAAGTTTTTAATAGTTCTTGGCCTTTAAGGCCTTTGTTGAGAAACAATTTGGACATCAAATTCTTAATTAAGATCAGACGATGGAGGAGAATATGTTAGTAACAAATTTATGAACTTTTTCACTGAGCATGGCATTCAATTGCAACATATTGTTCCATATACTCCACAAAAAAATGGTGTAGCTGGCAGGAAGAATCAAACCTCAAAATAAATGGCTAATTGTATGCTTCAGTCTAAAGGGCTTGGTCTTAATTTTTGGGCAGAAGCAATTAACTGTGAAAATTACACCGTGAATTGCACTCCTACTAATGTTTTAAGGAATATTACTCTAGAAGAAGCCTGGAGCTCAATCAAACTAGATGTAAGTCACTTTCATGTTTTTGGAAGTGAAGCTTGGGCTCATATTCTAGATGCGACACATAAAGCCTTGGAACCTAAGAGTGAAGAATGCATTTTTCTTGGATATTCTGAAGATTTAAAAGGATATAGAATTATTCAACCAAAATATGAAAATTTAATCATTATAAGACATGTAATATTTGATGAAAATATGTCGGCCTACGAACCTATTTCGGTAGGTGTGCCACCTTTGGCCTGCGAGCCTAATTTGAAATATGTGCCACCTCTCTTTATCTCTTTTATTTTTGATAGAATTTCTTCTAGTTTGTATGATGACAGTGAGGATGAAAATCTTAATCCACCTCCTCAAGATATTCCTTCAGTTCCACAACTTCCAATATGGGTCTGCTCTACTATAGATGCAGTAGGTTCCCCCGCAGGTGACCCTGTAGATCAACATCATACACGTTCTCAATTAGGAAGGGACTCTTCCTTATTGGCTTGAGTTCCAGAAAATATTGATCCAGACACCTTTGAGGAAGCTCCATGTCATGCAGATTTGGATGAAGATATGAATCAAGAATACTGTTCCTTATTGGAAAACGATACTTGTGATATTGTTCCTCTTCCAAAGGGAAGACAAATTTTTAGATGAAAATGGGTTTACAATACAAATTTTGGACCAGATGGAAAAGTGGATAGACATAAAGCTCGTCTTGTTGCTAAAGTATTTTCACAAGTTGAAGGAATTTACTATACTAAAACCTTCTCCCCTGTTGCCAAAATGAATTCTACCTGCCTTGTTCTTTTCCTTGCTTCCTCCTTTAAATGGGAAGTCAATCAGATGGATGTTAAATCCACCTTCTTACATGGATATTTGCATGAATAAATCTACATGGAACAACCCCTTGGCTTTATCAAAAATGACTTTAGCCTTGTTTTTTTCCTTAGGAAGTCTCTCTATGGTCTCAAACAAGATCCTCGGGCTTGGTATGCCAAAATTGATAGATTTCTCTTAGATAATGCCTTTTCTAGGTGTCATTCTAATAACACTATTTATACCAAGAAAGTGTGTACGTCCTTCATCATCCTTTTTATTTATGTTTATGATCTTATCCTTACTAGTAGTGATCCCAAACATATAAACCATGTGAACTCTAACATCAAAAATAATTTTAAATGAAAGACTTAGGAAAATTGCACAATTTCCTTGCTCTTCAAGTCTTGAAATCCAAAGAAGGTATTACCCTTTCTCAATCTAGGTATGCCTGTGATCTTCTATGCCACTTTCACATGGAAGATGGTAAGATAGCCCATTCTCCCTTTTAGTTTGGACTCAATTTTTTGGTCACTTGTGCTACCCCTGAAGTTGATGCTACCTTATACTCTCCACCTGTTGGTAAACTTCTATATCTAACCCATACCCATCATGAAATTTCCTTTGCCTTCGTCTTGTTGCTTGGATTATGCACCAACCTCATGAAATTCACTCAAAAGCAACTAAAATAATACTTATATCTATTCAAGGTACAGTTCAGTTCGAGATTCATTAGAGTGCAAGAGCATATCCATTATTGATTGGTTTCACTGATTCTAATTGGGCCAATAACCTTGATGGTCGAAAGTCTACTGCAGGATATGTATTCACTCTTTTTTCAGGACCTATTACATGGTGTTGTAAGAAAAAAAGTGCCATATCTATTTCTTCAGAAAAATAAGAGTATCATGGTGCAGTTGAATCCAACAAGGAAGCCATGTGGCTTCGTTAGATCCTATCTGAATTTGGTTTTCATGAGCAACATCCAACTACAATTTGGGGTGATAATCAGAGTGCCATTCAACTATGCGAAAATCTAGTTCAACATCAGCATATGAAACATATTGAGCTTCATATAAAATTCATCAGAAATTGCATTAATAATTGTGTTCTTGAAGTGCAGTATTTTTCAACCAATGATCAAGTTGTTGATATCTTTACAAAGGCTCTCACAGAAGTGAAGTTTACTAAACTTCAATCTATGCTTCGAGTTCAGGAAAGTTATCATTAAGGGGATATAGGCTCTAATGCCTCCTTCCTTCTCCTATTGTGTCACCTTTTTAAATCATTCAATCCTATCCCAAGTTGTTCTTAAGGGGGGATGTTAGGATATTTCGACACATAGGAAATAGTCTCCTTTTGTGTCACCTTTGTAAACCCTTCAATCCTATCGCAAGTTGTTCTTAAGGGCGAATGTTAGGATATTGGAACACATAGGAAATAGTTAAGTATAACATGGTCTAGCATAGAGTTAGGTAAAGTGTGTTTCTTTACTATGTACATTTGTAACCTATAATCTGATGGTCACGATATGTACTGATCCAAAGGTTCACTCTTTCCTCGATATTATCGACACTTGACCTATGCCTTAAGACTCGATTGGTCCATGATCTCTATTTAAACATCATC
Source organism: Pinus albicaulis (assembly GCA_034641835.2). Lineage (NCBI taxonomy): Eukaryota > Viridiplantae > Streptophyta > Pinopsida > Pinales > Pinaceae > Pinus > Pinus albicaulis. Next base: position 1,162,399,123 of record CM076579.1, on the reverse strand, counting down.
GAGGTTCATTTTTCCAGTAACCATTTATGACAGAAGCTTATGTAAATTTTCTTTCTTTATATTAATAAATTACCTAAAGTGGTCATGTTGGTTTAGGCTGTGGATTGTTTCCCTCTCTGAGGGTTTTAACCACGTCAAATACTGGTGTACAGATTTGTGATCTGTTTGTGAGCAGTGACCTTTGGTGTTTGATCTAAGGAACTTACCCTGTAAATTCCTACACTTTTAAAGCTTTTATTAAAGTTAAAATAACCTTATGTGCAATGAGGGATTGTTGTTTTAACTTGTTATTTTTTTATGTTGAAATTTTACACATTCAACTATGTGGAACAATAGGTGTATGGAGTGGGGGATGTGTGTGGAGTAAAGCATGTGCGAAATAGGGGGGATGTTATTTTTACATGTTATTTTTTCATTTTAAACTTTTGAACATTCAACTATGCATAAAAATAGGTGTATGGAATGAGAGATGTGTGTAGAGTAAAGAAAGTGTAAAATAGGGGTTGTTATTTTTACCTCTTATTTTTCCATTTTAAACTTTTACACATTCAACTATGTGAAACAATAGGTGTAAGGATTCGGGGATGTGTGAAGAGTAAAGCATGTGAAAAACAAGGTGGTATGAGTGGAAGAACAAGTGTTCATATGAAATGCGTGTGTGGAACAAGAAAACAACTTTTTTCCACATACTTGAAAATATTTTAACTTTAAGAAAATAATTTGAAATAAGAAACTACACGAGAAAATGGGAAATAAAAAATTGTTGTAACACTTAATATTGTTTTTCATTTTAAAATTTTACACATTCATATATGTGGAACAATAGGTTTATGGATCTGGTGATGTGTCCCGATTAAAGGATGTGAAAAGGGAATGTGTTTGTTGAACAAGAAAATACAAAACTTTCAACAAAAAAGAAGTTATATTAACTTTAGGTAGAAACTTAAAAATAAAAGAAACTACATGAATACTTGAGAAATCGAAATTTTCTGCAAGAGTTAACATATCTTTTTACTTTATACTTTCACACATTTACTTGTGCATAATAATAGGTGTATGTAGCTAAGGATGTGTGTGGAATAAATGAAGTATGGAACAGGGGTTATGTGTAGGAGAACATGTGTTTAGAGGGAATGCATGTGTGGAAGAAGAACGCAATTATTCTTTTCACACACAAAATTATTTTAACTTTAAGAAAAAATAAAAATAAGAAAATACACAAGTAATTGATAAATCAAAATAGTATACAACAATTAACATATTTTTTCATTTTAAAAATTTACACATTTAGTTATGCATACAAATATGTATATGGAGCAAGGGTTGTGTGTGGACCAAAGGAGATGTGGAAAAGGGGGTATGTGTGGGAGAAGGGGTGTGTATAGGGAATGCGTGTGTGGAGCAAGAACATAAACCTTTTTCCACAAAGATGAAATTATTTTAAATTTTCCAATGGTTCTTTAGCAAACCCGCTTAAACAATGTTTTAAATTAACTATGACCTATCGCTCCATGCCAATACAAAACAACTACTCCTTAGAAAGTGAACAATCTATATTTTAGTTGGTAGTCAATCTTAAATAATTTGATTCTCCTCAAATTCATTGGTTTATTTGTATTACAAATTGTCTATGCAACTAAAATATTTATGAACAGTAAATTTGTAATAAATAATAATCAGGAAGAAAAATAACATGTTATAGTTATAGATGCAAAATCCATAATATACGAGAGAATATATACATTAATAAAATATTCATATATCTAAATCAATGATGCAATTCTAGTTGAAAAGAGTGGAGGAATTCTTTTTTTATTTCATTCTAATCGGGTTAAAGTTACTTGACTCAATATTCTCATAGGGTAAATGAATTATCACTTATTCATTTTCCTCTAAAACTACATTACTCAATAGAAATTTTCAATTCATTTGAAAGGGATTTCCATCCATTATGTATGTGTAAAATTTTTCTTTTTGTGGAATTTAATTGTAACAAATTAAGTTATGGCACTAGTGAACCCTTCTTACCTCTGAAAACCACTCTGATATTGCACTGAAAATAATTCTCGTAACGAAAAATTGATAGAAAAATTAAAAGGGATTAAAAATAATATTTGAACAAGAAATCTGCATACTTTTGAGTTAATCTGTAAACTACATTGGACATTCCACTGGAAAGATTGTTAGGTCCCCATAATACTATTGTCGCCCTATTAATTTTATTTTTGTGCCAATGTAGTCCCCATATTGTTATTATTGTGCCCCATAGAAGCCCACTATTGTTATTGTTGTGCCCTTACATTATTATTGTTATGTAGGCTTTGATTATATTGTGACCCCTTAGAGTACTATATATAGAAATTATGTTTTTTCATTTGCATCATCCAAGAATTATTCATTTATGTAATGTAAATGATATTATCCCCTCTAAGAGGTTTATTTCTAATTCGTTCATCTATATTTTCTTCTATTTTGTGAGTTGGTTGCATAACATTTGGTATGGGAGCTTTGTATTCTATTGTTTCACTTCTTCAAACATGTCATCTTGGAATTTTCTATATAGTTTTTTTTTATACAAAGCTTTCGAACCTGAAATTGAAACCATGTGGATTCAAAATATTGGTGAAAATTGTGTATGAATTTCAGATATTTTTTCTCTATATTTTCGGAGATATGATCTAAGAAAGTGAGGGTTTTTGCAGGCTCTATAATTTAATATCGGATAGGTCATCGAGGAAAAATTGTCATAACTTTCGTTTCATGCATTATATTTGAATTCTATAAAAAGAGATTAAAAGTGCATGGACTGTAGTTTCTTGTATATTAATTTTAGGGTCAGTCACATGGAACTTCACAAAAATTCCCTCTACTGAACTAGTTCATAATTTGGTCATTTTTGGAGATTGGGAATAACTTTATCTTCAAGAATCCAAATTACATCTAACGTGTGGAATTGGAAAGAAGACTCAAAGGGCTACTACACAAACATACAAGACCGAATTTAAAATATTTGGGATATGAACTCATAGAGATACATCAAGCTCAATATCAAGCACCAAAAAAGAAATAAAAAGGTGTGTATTTGTTTTTTAAATTGCATAAATTTTGTTTTAAAAGTCAGTTTGAAGTGATTCCAAGGGAATATTGAAGCATTGATATTAGTAGTGGGTTCTAAAACTCCTCTAAAAAATAACTCCTCACCCATTAAGCCCTTAGAATTCTCACTATGATGCATGAAGAGGAAGACATGTAACATGATATATCAAAATTTTGAGAACAAGTGCAAAAACGTTCGCCCTCGCAAAGAGTAAAAAAATTGGAATAGAAGCTAAGATGAATGGCTTGAAGAAAGACATGGTTGCTTTTAAGAATGATGTGGAAAAAAATATCGATGGTATAGAAGAAAAATTGAAATGCAACATGGAAGACGTGAAGAATGGTCTAAAATTAGACATGGAAAGTTTGACAAAGTTTCTACAAGAAATTATTCCTAATGGCGAAAAGGTAGTAGATGAAACTCATGATGAGAAAAAAATAAATGTTAATAATGATTTCATAAACTCTAATGTTGGATTTAAGACTTACCATATTATAAATATTGATATGAGGAATTTTTACGGAAAGGATCCAGTACCATGGATACTACAGATGGAGAAAGATTTTGATCTCGATAAGGTGCAAATAACAAAAAATTGTTCACATTTCAACATTATATTTAAAACCTAATCAGTGTGTATGGTATCTATTGGCTCTCAAATTTTGGTCTTTTTCCACATACATTTTCCATCTATCCATCATACATTTCTATCATATCATGGTAATTTTCCTAATTTTTTCCCCTTTTTACACTTTAAGGATAAAGTAAAAATTTGGTATTAAATATTATTTTGACTATAAAAAAATTTCCCGCAATGGCTCCTTTGAAGCCATATGTGCAGGACACCTAGGTGGAAACTGAAGGTATATTTGATCATATTAGGAACTGAGGATTGACAAAATCTTATTGGTATAGTCCAATTGAGTCTGAACATGATTTTTCAACATTGGTCAAACTTGACCTGTTACCTAGAAATCCCTAACTAAAAGGGGCAATTTTGTGATTTAGTGGGATTTTATCATATTTTATGCAACCAAATGGATGAGTTAAACATGAGTAGATGGATTAGGAATATTATATTCTATTATAGCTATTTTGTCTCTGTTTGTAATATTTTTGTCTTATTTAAGCACACCATTCAACACTGATGAAAATGTATTATGACTATTGAGACTACATCATTTCTAAATATAATTTGAATCACTTTCCTTATACTTATTGTTGTTATTTCTATGGGATGTGATTGTTGATCTACGAAATTTTCTAATCTTAAAGTGTGCTAAGAAAATTTTGGAGGGCCCCCATTCCAAGCTAAGTGCACTACATTGTATTTTTGTGCATAATTGTGAATATTTTAGATTGTTAAACATTTCCTTTTGTTGTGAATACTTTTATGAGTATATTCATTATATGAGATGATTTCTTATGTTTCTGAAATGATTTCCTTTCAGTAATTGATTTAAGTATGGAAGGACAACTAGGTAATATAAGTTATATCCTCTTCTCTTTGAGTTGAACATTGAATTGGAAATTGTGTCATGCATTACTGCTTTATTCGGTTGATTATAATATGATTTATGGTGGAATTAATATTGTTGGAATATGGATAACGAGCAAGGACAACCAAGGCATATAAGTTAGGGCCTCTTTCTTTTTGGCTATGCTCCACAAAGATTCATTGAAGTCTTCAATCAAGATACAAATTTTAGTGTTTTCTCTTCAAAAATTTATATTTGTCATATGTGTTTCCCTTATCCTCACATAAACAACTCCTTCATACATTAAACTTAATCTAATATCTATATATTTTGGGTGCTTCTAAGTTTACGAACCCGTATTTATAAGTTAAATAGATTCTCTAATGTAACCCAATAAATTAGACCAAGATTTTTGGCGTCATTGCCAGGGAAGCACACTTAGATATAGTTAAATAGGAAGCTTGTTGAAAAAACAAAATACATAAAAATATTTAAAAAAAGAAGGATTTATTTTCATTATTGTAATTTATGCCTAGAAAAAGAGACGATAAGGGTAAATATACGAAACAAAAGCCCCAAACAGGAAACCATTAGTGGGAGCAGGACTATTCCCATTCAAACTAACACCAATTGCTAGGAAAACAACTTTAGAGGATCTAGAGGAAAAAAATGTTCATGACAATGATTAACTCTTGTTGAAACAAACAAATTGTGAGCTTATGAGGTAAGGAGAAAATAAATAGAAGAAGAAACACCCTCTATAGGAAAATATATAAGAAAACCAAGTCATCGACCAATTATTTAACAAATTGAAAAATTTGAGAATATAGAAGCTCAAAAATAAATTGAAGCACTTGAAAAAGTTGAGATGACAGAAGAAGGACAAGGATCGACCATTCTAGGCTTAACTCCAGAACAAAGTATATATCATGAGAGAAAACATAAATAATGTGAAAGAAAGAGAGAAGAAGAGATGAAAATATAAGAATCCATTAAAAGAGAAAATGAGAAAAATAGAAGGCAAGATGAGTGAGAACAAACAACTTCTCGATTCCTAATATTAGATACTAGAGCAATATTGGGAAAATAAGTAAAAATGAAAAAAAATCCACCTTCCATTTTTCCAACTTTTATTGTGCGTCTTCTGAAGATCCCAGTTCTTTCTTATTTGAATTTGATATCTTATGTCGAACTTATGGGCATACTGATGATATGCATAAACTTCCTTCTTTTCCTTGCAACTCTTAAAGAAAATGTATTAAAATGGTTTATGGGATTAGGTGAACACACTATTACCAATTGGGAAGGCATGAGGAAATTTTTACTGAAGAAATATCAAGCATATTGTAGGCTTAGGGACTCAAAGTTGAAATTTTTAGAATGACTAAACAGGAAGATTAAAGTCTAGAAGAATACTTGGAAATATTTCACTACAACTTACAAAAATATAAACATCATTCTTTAAGTCTAGATATTATTTGAAAAATATTTTTAAAAGGAATATGTTGGGTCCCTATATTACTAGTATAGTTCCTTATTGTTGTTAGTGTAACCCCCTTATTGTTATTGTTGTACCCCTGTAACCCCCATATTCTTATTATTGTGTCCTTACATTATTATTGTTAGGTCGTTTAGTATTACATTGTGGCCCCATGAACTCCTATATATAGAAAGGAGGTTTTGTCATTTTTATCATCCAAGAATTTTTCATTTATGTAATTTATTGGAGGTTTCCCTCTAAAAGTGGCTTATTTATAAGGCATTGATCCCTCTTTTCTACTATTTTTGGATTTGGTTTCATAACATTTCATATCATAGCTTTGGATTCTAGTGTTTCGTTGCTCCAAACAAGTCATCGTGGAATTTTTGCTATAAATTTCTTTCTAAGAAGGTTCAAAATATGAAATTTTTGTAGAGCGAAGACAAAATTCTGAGGAACGTCGTGTAAAAATTTCAGATCTTGGTTCGCAATATTTTCGGATATATGATCTGTGGAAGTTAGGGTTTGTTTAGGCTCCCGAATTTCACCTAAAAAAGGTCATCGTGAAATTTTCACTATAAATTTTTTTCTGCAAAGGTTAAAAATGTGAAATTTTTATAGAGCGAAGCCGAAGTCCTGTGGAACTTCCTGTAAAAATTTCATATCTTGGTTCACAATATTTTTAGAGATAAGATCTATGGAAGTTAGGGTTTGTTCAGACTCCCTAATTTCATCGCAAAGAGGTGACCATGGGAAAATCGTAATAAATCTCTCTCTCTCTCTGAGCATCGGATTGGAATTCTGTAAAAAGTGGCCACACGTACACAAAATTTAGTTTCATGTGTATCAATTTCAGATCAAAAGGAGGAAACAGTGACATGTGGAATGTCGTACAAGTTCGCTTTACTGAACCATTCCATAATTAGGTCATTGTGGGAGATTGGGCATAAATTTTCCTTGAAGAATCCAAATCAGGTTGGACTTATGGAATTTGAAAGAAGAGTTGGAGTGCTACTACAGGGCCCAATTTCAGATATGGAATATCAAAATCATATAGATAATTCAGTTTCAATATTGAGCTCCTCATAAGCAAGAAAATGGTGTGTATTTTTTTTCCCGAATTGCATAATTCTTGTTTGAAGAATCAATTTGAATTGATTCCAAGGGCATATTGTAGAATATATATCAGTATTGGGTTCTAAAATTATCCCTAAAAATAATTCAACACCCATTAATCCTTAAGAAGGCTCTACTATCGCTCATGAAGATGAAGAAATGCAACATGATATATCAAAATTACAAGAGCACGTGCACCAAATTTCACTCTCGCAAAGAGAAACCAAAAATGAAATGGATGTTTTGAAGAAAAGCGTGGAAGATAATATGGATTTTTTGAAGAAAGGCTTGGAAGCTACGATGGATGGTTTGAGGAATGGTATGGAAAAAAAAATGGAAGGTTTGAAGGAAGACATGGAAAATTTGGAGGGAGGTTTGTCAAAATTGATACAAGAAATGATTCCTAATGACGAAAAGATAGTAGAGGAAACACATAATGAGAACAAATTAAATGCTAACCATGATTTCATAAACTCTAATGTTGGATTGAACAACCACCATATTCCAAATATGGATATGAGGAATTTTGATGGCAAGGATCCCATAACATGGGTACTACATATGGAGCAATAATTTGATCCGAATAATGTGAAAAACACAAAAAAGGCACACATTGCAACCTTATATTTAGAAAAAAATAAATCTGTATGGTATCGATGGCTTTGATATTGTAAAAAGAAGTCACTTGGTCAATTTTTACAGAGGAAATTATAGCACATTATGAGGATACAAAGAGCACCACGTTCTTTAGCCAATTGATAAATCTCAAACAAAAGGGTTCAGTGGTGGAGCACATTGAGGAATTCCAAAAATTGAATATAAGGGTAACTAATATTCCAGAGGAACACATGATTGATGTCTTCATAGGGACTTTAAAGGATAACATCGAACATGAAGTTCGCGTTTGGGAACCTAATTCATTGGAGAAGGTATTTAGGTTGGCAAGAAAAAGTGAATGTAAAATTATGGCAACAAGGAAGCCTACCACTCACATCTATAAAAATGGAAGTGTTTCTACTCCTAAACTTCCAAAACCTACAAGGTTGACACCACAACAATTGGAAGAAAAAGGAGTGAAAGAGATTTTCTACAGTTGTGATAACAAATAAACTAAAGGTCATAAGTGTGTTGAGAAAAAAATATTTTACATAGATTCTGAAGAGGAGGAAGCAAATGAACAAGAAACTTCAAAAGAAGAGGATATACACCTGGAACCAACCCTAGAAGAACAAGAAATGAGTCCAACCATATCGTGTAATGAACTGGAAGGAATTACCACTCCTCAAACAGTCAAGATAGAAGGACATATCAAGAAGAAAAAGGTAATAGTTTTTATTGATTCAAGTAGTACCCATAATTTTATTCATTGTAAGGTTGCCAAGGAATAAACTTGATTCCTATACCCAACACCATAATGTCAAGTGATAGTTGCAAATGGAGGAAATATAAATTTCTCTGGAAAATGCCATAATATCAAGCTAGCCATGGGGGAATATGTATTGAATAGTCCAGTGATTTCCATCCTAATGGGAGGTGCTGATGTTGCACTAGGAGTACAATGGTTACAATCTTTGGAGACGATAGCTTTTAATTTTTAAGAAATTTTCTTGAATTTTTTTTTAGAAGGAAAGGAAATTGAATTACGGGGTATCGCAGGCAAGCCAGGAAAGATAATAAGCTCTAATGTCATGACAAAGCTTCTGAAGAAAGAGCAAAGAGGCTTAATTACACAATTATTCTCACTCGAAGTTCCAACATCAAAATCATCTATTTCTCCATACCTTCAAAAAATTTTGGACAATCATTCAAAGTTGTTTGAAACTCCCAAAGGAATCCCACCTATTTGCGATCATGATCATGTTATTCATTTGATTCCAGGAAGTGTTTCTCCAAACATCAGGCCTTACAAATATCCTTAATTTCAAAAGAGCGAAATTGAACGTATGATTGCAGAAATGTTAGAGGTTGGTATAATTCAACCTAGTCAAAGATCTTTCTCTACTCCAGTAGTATTGATGCACAAGAAGGATGAATCATGGAGCATGTGTCTGGATTACAGGGAGCTCAATAAGATCACTATTAAAGATAAATTTCCCATTCCTATGATTGATGAATTATTGGATGAATTACAAGGAGAAATTTATTTTACCAAGTTGGATCTTCGTTCAGGATATCATCAAATTAGAATGAAGACTGAAGATATTCCCAAAAAACATTTCGAACTGATGAGGGTCATTATGAATTTTTGGTCATGCCTTTTGGACTGACCAATGCACCTTCTACATTTCAAGGGTTGATGAATTTCATTTTCAAACCCTTCCTTAGAATTTTTTTGCTAGTATTTTTTGATGGTATACTAATCTACAACAGGTCTTGGATGGATCATGTTCAACATGTTGACAGGGTGCTCAAACTATTGGAGGAGAAACAATTATATGCAAAAAAATATAAATGTTTCTTTGGAGTACAAGAGGTGGAATATCTAGGTCATATTGTATCTCACAAGGGTGTTAAGGTAGACCCTAACAAAATTAAAGCCATTAAGGAATGTAAAGTCCCCAAAACCATAAAGAAGTTGTGCGAATTTTTTGGGTTAACAAGGTGTTATCACAAGTTTGTTAAGAATTATGTGAGAATAGCAGCACCTCTAACAACATTATTGAAGAAAGATGCATTTTCATGGACTCCTGAAGCAACTAAGGCCTTTGAACATCTTAAAGAGGTAGTGTGCCTAACACCAGTCTTAGCTATGCCAGTCTTCACAAAAACCTTTATTGTGGAATGTAATGCCCCACGAAATGGAATTCGTGTTGTTTTAATGTAATAAGGAAGACCCATTTCTTTTGAAGGTCATCTAGTCAAAGGAAAGTATTCACAAAAGGCTATTTATGAGAAGGAAATGTTGGAAATAATACATGCACTAAAGAAATGATGACTGTACCTAATGGGAAGACACTTCAAGGTAAAAACGGATCATGATAGTCTTAAACACTTTTTGGAACAAATACTCTCTTTAGAATAGTAGAAAAAATGGGTCACAAAGATGTTGGGTTATGACTTTGAAATCATCCACAAAAAAGGGATGCTAAATGTTGTTGCAGATGCACTCTCAAGAAAGGATGAAGAGGAGGAATCATTTCTTTGTGCCATTTCTATTATTCAACTAGAATGGATAACCAAAGCAAGGGATGAATGGAAGAAGGAAGAAGAAGTATGGACACTCATTCAAAAGTTGCAGCCAGATCCTAGTACATCTGTTACATTTAGTTGAAAATTTATTCCTTATGGTACAAATATCTCTTATATATTTTTAAGAATTCCCAACTAAAATAAAATATTATTTTGGAATTGCACACCTTTCCTTTAGGATGTCACTTAGGATTTTTAAAAACTTACCACAGGGTGAAGAAAGAAATTTTTTTGGATGGCCTTAAATCTGATATTCAAAAGTTTGTGGCAGAATATTTTGTTTTCCATCAAAATAAAGTTGAGACAATTAAGACCCCAGGTGTTCTACAATCTTTATCCATTCCAAGGCAATGTTGGGAGGAGATTTCAATGGATTTTATCACAGGCTTACCTAAGTTCGAAGGAAAGAGTGTCATCATTGTGGTAGTTGATAGACTTACCAAGTATGCACACTTTTGTACATTATCTCATCCATTTAAAGAAAGTATAATTGCTACTACATTTCTGGAAACAATTCAAAGGCTACATGGAAACCCGGAGATTATTGTAAGTGACAGAGATCCCATTTTTATAGAAAAAATTTTGGACGAAATCATTTTCTTGTTTGGGTACTCAACTAGCTCATATCTCATATTATCATCCTCAATACGATGGTCAAACTGAGATAGTGAATAAATGTTTGGAAGGATATCTTCATTTTTTTGTATCTGATAAGCAAGCACAATGGGTCAAGTGGTTACCTCTCACTGAATGGTGCTATAACACTTCCTTCCATACTGTAGCAAAAATGACCCCATTTATGGCACTTTAGGGATATCATCTACCCTCCATCATATATTATTTAAGGGAAAATGCTAGGGTTCAAGCAGTGGAAGATCACATTGAGGATCAACAAGAAGTTCTCCAACTCTTAAAGGATAACCTAAATTTGGCACAAAATCTAATGAAACAACAAGCAGATCAACATCGCAGGGAGAGAAGTGTTGACGTAGGAGACTAGGTATTTTTATGGCTACAACCATACAAACAAATTTACCTCAAGTAAGTTAAGAAGGATAATAAATTATCACCAAAGTACTATGGTCTTTACAAATTGTTGTAAAATATTTGTACTGTGGCATACAAAGTGGAGCTTCCTACTTCTTCGCGAGAGCATCTAGTTTTCCATGTTTCATGCTTAAAGAAGGTTATAGGGGACAATTTTCTACTTCAAACAATATTGCTATAACTTGATGAGGAAGGAAAAATCATATTGGAACTTAAATATGTCACAGAAACAAGAACTCGACAACTACGAAATCGATCAATTTCAGAGTATCTCATCAAATGGAAGAACTTACCCACTGAAGATTCTACATGGGAGGATGAGAATTTTATACAGAAGCACCTAGAGCTAGTCAAGCATTTAGGACAACACTTTTTTGAAGAAGAGGAGCGTGTTAGGTCACTATATTACTAGTATAGTCCCTTAGTGTTGTTAGTGTAACCCCGTTATTGTTATTATTTTACCCCTTTAACCCTCATATTGTTATTATTATGCCCTTACATTATTATTGTTAGGTCGACTAGGATTACATTGTGGCCCCATGAACTCCTATATATAGAAAGGAGGCTTTTTTATTTTTATCATCCAAGAATTTTTCATTTATGTAATGTATTGGAGGTTTCCCCCTCGAAGTGGCTTATTTCTAAGGCATTGATCTCTCTTTTCTACTATTTTTGGAGTTGGTTTCATACAAAATATGAGATGAATATCTTGATATAATTAATTTTATGGGTAAAGGGGATATTTCATATCCACCATTTGACCATATTGTTGAATTGTGTCAAAAATATTCAAGAGGAAGATCAAAAATTGGGAAAAGAGATGAAAATTCCAAAGTTACTAAGTCAACAAGAGAAAGTATTGCAAGAGCTAAGCTAGGTAACTTATTTGAAGACTTCAAAATTGATATCTTAGGCACTTTAGGGATATAATTTGGTGTACTTAAATACGAAATAAACAAGAAGAACAATATCAAATATTATCAATATTTTGTCCCAAATGTAGGAAGAAGCATACTTTATGAGAATGTCCTTTAGACTTGTGAACTTTGCACTAAAAATTGCACAACCGATAATTTTCCAAAGTTAAAAGAATTTAAGGAAAGTCAAATAGAGGAAAGCCAAGGAATGGAATATCTCTATTATGTTGCACCAAGAGGACCTTGGCAACCTTGATTTTCAAGTACGCCTCAAAATCCTCCTTGACACTTTACTCAACAATTTTCTCAAGGCTATTAATATCCTATTAAAAACAATGGAATTCACCTGTGCCTTGGCATGCTTGACCTCCTCAGCAAACTCAAACTCAACCTTATCAAGGTTGGATAAGGTATGCATATGGAGCCCAAACTTCTCAACAATACTATCCTCAATCATTTCAATCCTATCCTCAACAACCATATCAATCATTTCCTCCAAAATCCTTTCCATATAAACCATTTCAACAAACATAACAACAAAACCCATTATTATTACCTACACCACATCTAAACCAACCACAAAATATTCAGTTGCAATATAACCAACTATAACCCATACCAACTCAATAACCAACCCAACTAGTGCCAAATCCAAGTAAAAAATCAATTATTAATGCAGAATAAGGAACTTTGTTTCCAGCAAATTCATTTATTTCTCTTAGATATTTTCATTTAAGGTTTGGGAAGGTGTTGAATAAAGACTCCCCTATAATCATAGAAGAATAAATAGAATTAAAAGGGAGTCCTTAAAAATCCACAAACAAACATGAAAAAATGAGGATCAAATTCAAAAAGGTAAGAAAATAATGGCTCAAACACCTCCTTTCCCTAAAAGATTTCTTGAGAAAAAATATTTTTATTACTCTTCCTAAATTTGATACCTTAGATGAACTAAAGAATACTTATGTACAAATTTCTTTATTTCAAGATATAAAAGTTGTCCCAATCTATAAAAAAGCAGGTAAGAAATTATGCATATGAAATCCAGAAAAAGAAAGAAAGACCGACCAATAATCCATGTAATTGGAAGATTAGCTAGCCTTATGTCAACAGGTACTACAATTGAGAAATATGTTGATCTTGGGATACCTATGGTCACAATTTAAATAAAAAAAATGTCAGTTTCTAAAAACCTAATTGACTTAGGAGTTTCTATAAATCTCATGACAACAAAAACCATGAAATTTTGAAACTTGCCAAATATCTGACCCACAACTAGAATTTTGGAACTAGCAGATAGATCCAAAGTAGTACCAGAAAAAATACTTGAAGAAAACATAGTTTAATTGGATTCTTGGAAATATCCATTATAATTCCTATTCTTACAACCAAAATCAAACTTAGGAGGCCATCCCTTAATTCTTGGCAAACCATGGTTATCCATAGTTGATGCCTTTATTGGACGTAGATTAGGAAGTATGATCATATAACATGGAAATGAAAGAAATCACATAATACTCTATCATCATGCTCAATATCCTTTTTTACTATCATGTCTTCATGAACAAAAGGAAGAAATTAAGCCAATTTTAAGTATCAATCAAGATTTTTATTTTAGGGAAGAAAATCATGATTATTTAATGGAATTCTTTATTTTTGAACCAAATATATCAGAGAAATTAAGAGAATTGCAATACAATGTTGCAAGCCAAGTATTAGAAAACATTTTTTCAACAAAATTGCATTATTAATTCATTGAAAACATCATTCAAAGCTATTTTTCTTGTTAACTCAATTACAAATTATCATAGTAGAATAATTCAAATCAGCCCGAGAAGGAATATTAATATTGGTAACAATTTGCACTCATCATAGGAAGAACAAGTAATTGCACTACTAAAGAAATACTCAAAAGAGTTTTCTTGGGATTATACGTATATGCAGTGAATTCATCCAAAAACATGCATTCAACATATTTACGCAAATGAAAATATCAAACACGTAATTCAACCACAAAGATGAGTGAATCCATTTATGAAAGCGATAGTAAAATAAGAATTCCATAAACTATATAGGATTTATCTACCCTATCTTAGATATTCACTAGGTTTCTCCCTTAGTTGTGGTTCCCAAGAAAAATGGAAAATGGATAACCTATGTAGACTATACGAAATTAAACAAAGCAACACTTAAGGATCATTTCCCTCTACCATTCATTGATCAAGTCGTAGATTCATTAGCAGGAAAAAAGTACTTTTATTTTCTAGATGGATTTAGCGGTTATAATCAAATATAAATAACATTAGAATATTGTGATAAAACAACATTTACTTTTCCTTGGGGAATATATGCTTACAATGTGTTAAATTTTGGATTATTTAATGCACCAACTACTTTTCAAAGAGTTTTGCTGGCTATATTTGTTGATCTTATACATGAATATGTAGAAGTTTACATGGATTATTTAACTATTTATGGAAATACATTTTATGTTTTTTAAACAATTTGGAATTTTTTTTACAAATATGCATTGACACCAATATATCTCTTATCAATGAGAAATGATTTATGATGTTAACTGAATGGATAATGTTGGGACACCATGTTTCATCTTCTCGAATAAAGGTGGATCCAACAAATAAATATCATTGTAAACTTATTACCACCAAAAACTAAAAAATAAGTAGGAAGATTTTTGGGTTATGCAAGGTATTATCGAAGATTTATTTAAAATTTCAATAAAATTGCCTTGTGCTTGTTTGAACTACTTACAAAGGAAATAGAATTTAAATGGAATACTAATTTCCAAAATGCATTTGAGAAAGTAAAACAAAAATTTTTCACAACACCAATTCTTGGATGACCAAATTGGTCATTGCCATTTCACATATCAAGGGATGCATGGAATACTGCAGTAGGAGCATAATTAGGCTAGAAAGAGAACCAACTACACTATGCCATCTATTTCATTAGAAAGAATTTCACACTAGTTGAGTTGAATTACACTGTTACTCGAAAATAAATGCTTGTTGTAGTACATGTAGTAAACAAATTCAGATATTACATAACAGGATATGAAGTGTTCATTCATAATGATTATTCAACCACGAAATATTTAATGAATACACCCATTATTAATGGAAATATTATAATATGGTTTTTGTTAATGCAAGAATTCAACATTACTGTATTAGATTGAGTTAGAAAATAAAATCAATTGGAAGATTTCCTATCAAGGCTTCATATTTCTTGTGATCTTGTTCCATTTTCTGATAGCTTTCGAGAGAAACATTTATTTTATATAAGAGTCAAAGCTCCATGGTTTTTTGATCTCGCTAATTATTTATCATCTAGAGAATTACCTTCTTATGTTACAAAAAACAGAAAAATAAAATAATAGGAGATAGTTCTAGATATACATGGGTTAACGGGGACCTCTTCTATACTGGACTTGATATTTTAATTAGAAAATGTGTAAGAGAGGATGAAATTTTTGATATCTTAAAAGCATGTCATGATGAACCATGTTAGGTCCCTATATTACTAGTGTATTTCCTTATTGTTGTTGGTGTAGCCCTCTTATTGTTATTTTTGTACCCTGTAGTCCCCATATTGTTATTATTGTGCCCCATAAAACCCCACTATTGTTAGTTTTTTTCCCTTACATCATTATTGTTAGGTCGGATATGATTATATTATGACCCAACAATCTCCTATATATAGAAAGGAGGTTTTGTCATTTGAATCATCCAAAAATTTGTTCATTTATGTAATGTAAAGAAGGTTTCCTCCTCAAAGTGGTTGATTTCTAAGGCATTTATCTCTCTTTTCTTCTATTTTTGGAGTTGATTTCATAACATTTGGTATCAGATCTTTGGATTCTAGGGTTTTTTTAATTCAGAAAGTTCATCATGGAATTTTCACTATAACGTTTTTTTTATGAAGGTTCAGAAGCTAAAAGAAAACACATTTGTGAAGAAATCATGATGAACGTCGTGTAAAAAATTCAAATATTGGTTCAAAATATTTTTGGAGATATGATCTATGGAAGTTAGCGTTTTTGAAGGCTTCCGAATTTAATCTCAAAGAGTTGACCTTGAAAAAGTCGTCATAATGCTCACTCTGAGCATTAGATTGGAATTATGTAAAAAGTGACTGGAAGTACACAACCTGTAGTTTAATATATATCAATTTCAGAGCCTAAGGAGGAAATAGTGACGCATGGAACGTCGTACAAGTTCACTCTATTGAACCAATCCATAATTAGGTCATTGTGGGAGATTATGCATAACTTTGCCTTGAAGAATCCAAATCAGGATAGACCTCTGGAATTGGAAAGAAGATTCAGAGGGCTACTAAAGAATCAAAGATAAAATCTCTAGGATCCAACATTTAATAGATACATCAGTTTCAATATGAAGCTCCTCAAAATGAAGAAAAAGGTTTGTATTGTTTTTCAAATTGCATAACTCTTGCTTGAAAAATAAGTTTGAAGTGATTCCAAGGGCATATTGAATCATAGATATCATTATTTGGTTATAAAATGGCCCCTAAAAAGAATTCAATTCCCCTTAAGCCTACAGAAGGCTCTAATAGGAATAATGAAGAGGAATAAGTGCAACATGATATGTAAAAATTAGAAGATCAAGTGCACCAAATTTCTCTCTCGCAATGAGCAACAAAAAAATATATGGAAGTTTTGAAGAAAGGCATGGAAGGTAAGATGGATGGTTTGAAGAAAGGAGTGGAAGCTAATATGGATGGTTTGAAGAAAGACGTGGAACCTAAGATGGATGGTTTGAATAATGTCATGGAAGCTAAGATGGATGACATGGAAGCTAAGATCGATGACATGGAAACTAGAATAGATGAAAAAATTAAAGACAACATGGAAGACATGAAGAATGATATAAAAGAAGACATGGAATGTTTGAAGGAAGGTTTGACAAATTTGATACAAGAAATGATTCCTACTAGCGAAAAGGTAGTGCATGAAACTCATGATGAGAAAAAAGTAAATGTTAGTCATGATTTAATAAACTAAAATATTGAATTGAAGACCCACCATATTCCAAAGATAGATATGAGGAAATCTGATGGAAAGGATCCTGTAACATGGATGCTACATATGGAGAAATATTTTGATCTCCATAATGTGCAAATCACACAAGAGGTACGTATTGCAACTTTACATTTAGAACAAAATACATTTGGATTGTATCGATGGCTTTTCTCTTGTAAAAAAATGTCACTTGCTCAAATTTTATGGAGGAAATGATAGCACATTATGAGGATAAAAATACTCCAACACCTTCTTTAGCCAATTGATAAATCTGAAACAAAAGGGTTCAATGGTGGAGCACATTGAGGACTTCCAAAAATTGAATATAAGGGTAATTGATATTTTAGAGGAACACATGATTGATGTATTCATAGGGACTTTAATGGATAACATCCAAAATGAGGTTCACCTCTGGGAACCTGATTCATTGGAGAAAGCATTCAGGTTTGCAAGAAAAGTTGAAAGTAAAATTATGGCGACAAGGAATCTTACAACTCACATCTATAAATATGGAAGTGTTGGTACTTCTATACTTCCACAGCTGACAAGGTTGACACCACAACAATCGGAAGAAAAAATAGAAAACGGGCTTTTCTACAGTTTTGATAGAAAATATACTAAAGGTCATAAGTGTGTTGAGAAAAATTTATTTTACATAGATTGTGAAGAGGAGGAAGAAAATGAACAAGAAACTTCAAAACAAGAGGATATACACTAGGAACTAACCCTAGAGAAATAAGAAATGAGTCTGACCATATAGTGTAATGCATTGGTAGGAATTACCACTTCTCAAACTGTCAATATTGAAAAACATATTAAGAAGAAAAATGTAATAATGTGGATTGATTCAGGTAGTACTCATAATTTTATTCATTGTAAGGTAGCCAAGGAATTTAATTTCTTTCTACACCCAGCACCATAGTTTCAAGTGATGGTTGCAAATGGAGGGACTATAAATTTCTTTGGAAAATGCCATAATATCAAGCTAACCATGGAGGAATATGTATTAAATAGTCCAATTATTTCCATTCTAATGGGAGGTGTTTATGTTGTACTATGAGTACAATGGTTACACTATTTGGGGATGGTATCTTTTAATTTTCAAGAACTTTCCTTGAATTTATTTTTTCTTGGAAAGGAAGGTGAATTACGGGGTATCGCAGGGAAGCCGGGAAATATAATAAGCTCTAATGTCATGAAAAATCTTCTGAAGAAAGAACAATGAGGCGTAATTTCACAATAATTCTCACTACAAGTTCCAACATCAAAATCATTTGTTTTTCCAGATCTCCAAAAAGTCTTGGAAAATCATTGAAAGGTGTTTGAAACTCCCAAAGGACTCCGATCTATTCGTGATCATGATCATGCTATTCATATGATTCTAAGAAGTGTTCCTCCAAACTTTAGGCCTTACAGATATCGTTATGTCTAAAAGCGCTAAATTGAACGTATGATTGTAGAAATGTTAGAGCTTGGTATAATTCAACCTAGTCAAAGTTCTTTATCAGCTCTAGTAGTATTGGTGCACAGGAAGGATGGATCATGGTGCACATGTCTAGATTATAGTGAGCTCAATAAGCTAACTATTAAAGATAAATTTCCCATTCCTATGATTGATGAATGATTGCATGAATTTCACGGAGCAATTTATTTTACCAATTTGGATCTTCATTCAGGATATCATCAAATTAGAATGAAGACTGAAGATATTCCGAAAATGGCATTTCAAACTCATGAGGTTCATTATGAATTTTTGGTCATGCATTTTGGCCTTACCAATGCACCTTCTACATTTCAAAGGTTGATGAATTCCATTTTTAACCCTTAGAAAATTTGTGTTAGTATGTTTTTATGATATACTAATCTACAACAGGTTTTGGAAGGATCATGTTCAACATGTTGAGAGGGTGCTCAAACTATTGGAGAAACAATTATATGCAAAAAAATCCAAATATTTCTTTGGAGTACAAGGGGCAGAATATCTGGGTCATATTGTATCTCAGGAGGGTGTTAAGGTAGACACTAAAAATATTAAAGCCATTAAGGAATGGAAAGTCCCCACAGCCATAAATCATTTTTGAGGATTTATTGGGTTAACAGGGTATTATCGCAAGTTTGTTAGGAATTATGGAAGAATAGAAGCACCTTTAACAACATTATTGAAGAAATATGCATTTTCATGGACTCCTGAAGCAACTAAGGCCTTTCAACATATTAAAGAGGCAATGTTCCTAACACTAGTATTAGCTATGCCAGACTTCACAAAAAACTTTATTATGGAATATTATGCCTAAAGAAATGGAATTGGTGTTTTCTTAATGAAAGAAGGAAGACCCATTTCTTTTTAAAGTCGTCAAATCAAAGGAAAGTATCTACAAAAAGCTATTTATGAGAAGGAAATGTTGGCAATACTACATGCACTAAAGAAATGGAGACCCTACCCAAGACACTCTAAGTTAAAAAATTATCATGACAATATTAAATATGTTTTCTAACAAATACTATCTTTAGAAGAGCAGCAAAATTGGGTCACAAAGATGTTGGGTTATGCCTTTGAAATCATCTACAAAAAAGGGAAGCTAAATGTTGTTGCATATGAACTCTCAAGAAAGGATGAGGAGATGGAAGAATTTCTTTGTTCCATTTCTATTATACAACCAAATTGGATAACTGAAGCAACGTAGGAATGGAAGAATGATGAAGAAGTGTGGACACTCATTCAAAAATTGTGGCAAGATCTCAGTACATTTGATACATTTAGTTGGAAAAATGTTTCCTTGTGGTACACAAATTTCTCATATATTTGTAATAATTCCCAACTAAACCAAAATATTTTTTGGAATTGCACACCTCTCCCATAGGAGGACACTCCGGATTTTCAAAAAATTACCATAGGTGAAGAAATAATTTTTTCTAGATGGCCTTAAATCTGATATACAAAATTTTGTTGCAGAATGTTTGGTTTTGTAGTAAAATAAAGTTGATAAAATTAAGACCCCAAGTCTACTACAACCTTTAACGATTCCAAGTCAACGTTGGGAGGAGGTTTCAATGTATTTTATCACAGTTTTACCTAAGTTCGAAGGAAAGAGTGTCATCATGGTGGTAGTTGATAGACTTACGAAGTATGCACACTTTTTTGCATTATCTCATCCATTAAAAGAAAGTAGAGTTGCTACTATGTTTATTGAAACAATTCAAAAGCTACATGGAAGCCCAAAGATTATTTTAATCGATAAAGATTATATTTTCACTTGAATTTCTTATAAGAAATTATTTTCTTGTTTGTGTACTCAACTAGACCATAGCTCATCTTATCTTCCACAATCTGATGGGAAAACTGAGATAGTGAACAGATGTTTGGAGTTATATCTTCGTTTTTTTTATTTGATAAAAAATCACAATGGGTCAAGTGGTTACCTCTAGCTAAATGGTGGTATAACACTTACTTCCACACTGAAACAAAAATGACCCCATTTACGGCACTTATGGATATCATCCACCATCCATCACATACTCTTTAAGACAAAATTCTTAGGTTTAATCAATGAAATATCACTTTGAGCATCAACAACAAGTTTTCCAAATATTAAAGGATAACCTAAATTTGGCACAAAATCAGTTGAAACAATAGTGATATCAATATTCCAGCGAGAGAAGTTTTGAGGTAGGAGACTGGGTATTTTCATGGTTACAACCATACAAAAAAATTTCCCTCAAGAAAGCTAAAAAGGATAATCAAATATCGCCAAAGTAATATGTTCCTTACAAGGTATTGCAAAATATTGGTACTATGGCATACAAGTTGGAGCTTCCTGCTTCTTCTTGAGTGCACCCAGTTTTCCATGTTTCATGCTTAAATAAGGTTATAGGTGACAAAGTTCCAGTTTAAATAATATTGCAAAACCTTGATGAGGAAGGAAAAATCATATTGGAACCTCAAGCAGTCACGGAAACCAGAACTCGACAGCTATGAAATCGATCAATTTCAGAGTATCTCGTCAAGTGGAAGAACTTACCCACTAAATATTCAACATGGGGGGATGACAATTTTATACAGAAGCATCCATATCTACTCAAGCATTGAGGACAACACTTTTTTGAATGAGAGGGGTATGTTAGGTCCCTCTATTACTAGTGTAGTCCCTTATTGTTGTTAGTGTAGCCCCCTTATTGTTATTATTGTACCCCTATAGTCCCCATATTGTTATTATTGTGCCCCATAAAACCCCACAATTTTTATTATTGTGCACCATAAAACCCCACTATTGTTATTGTTGTGCCCTTACATTATTATTGTTACGTCGGATAGGATTATATTTTGACCCTATGGACTCCTATATATAGAAAGGTGGTTTATTCATTTGAATCATCCAAGAATTTTTCATTTTTGTAATGTAAAGTAGGCTTCCCCCTCGAAGTGGCTAATTTCTAAGGCATTGATCTCTCCTTTCTTATATTATTGGAGCTGGTTTCATAACAAACCATGTTGTGGTCATTTTACAGAAAAAAGAACAACACACAAGGTCTTGGATCTAGGCTATTATTTGCCATCAATATTCAAGGACTCAAAGACTTCTGTTAAAAAGTGTGACAACTACCAAAGAATAGGGAAACCTATAGTTTCTGATGAAATTCCATTGAAGGAAAGTACTGAAAGAAAAATTTGAACAGTGGCCTTTTGACTTTGTGGGTCCTATAATTCCACCCTATAATGGTAAGAAGTACATCCTAGTATGTAATTACAGTGTAATAAACTAGGTAGAAGTAAAATAAATATCAAAAGAAACAGAAAATTCAGTGAAATTTTATTTTTAAAGAGATATTTGTAATATTTGGAGTTCCAAGGCATATTGTTATAGAAAAAGGAGCACAGTTCACTTCCAATATTTTCATAGATCTAACAGAGAAATACAAAATCAAGCACAAGAAATCAAGTCCATATCATCCATAGGCAGATGCACAAGTGAAATCAACAAGCAAAGTCTTAGATAACATCATGACAAAGACAATGAAGATGCACATAAAGGAGTGGTCAGAGGAGTTGAATGAATAGTATGGGCTTATAGAATAACATGGAAAAATACAACTGGATTTGGCCCCTATCAGCTTGTATATGGTAAACAAGTTTCTCTACCGATAGAGATCGAGATCCATACATACAGACTTGCACCCACACTGGGAATGGACCAGTCAGAAGCACAACAACAAAAAATTATGCAACTAAATGAACTAGATGAGATCAAAAAGTAAGATGTAGAACGTACATCACTGGTGTGACAATAAAGAATGAAATGACATGACAAATTTATAAAGAATAATATTTTTCACATCGGGGACACAACGTTTCTATTTGATTCAAAATACAAATATTTCGAAGGAAAATTTACCACTCATTGGCTAGGACCATATGAAATAGAAGAAATCTTTGACAATGGATCAGTGAGAATTGAAACAATAGATAAAGTTGCAACATCATTCTTAGTCAATGGACATAGACTAAAAGTGTATAATAAACTAGTGAATAAGGAATATTTTGTGAAGAAACTTCCAGCAGAAGAAGAGATGCCAGTTTTGGAAAATAATTGGCATATTCCCTCCTTTCTTGCAGAATAAATTATAAAAATTATTAAATAAATAAATAAAATAAAATAAAAATAGAAAAATATATAAAATAATAAAAATATTTGGCTGTGAAAATCCAGACTTCTGGCACAATAAAAATACAAATTCATATTGGAAAACCAATTCACTTGGCTAATATGAATTCCTTTGTTTTTATTTTAGTTTATGTTTCAAGTTGACATTCTATCCTCCCATTTCTAGACATGAAGAAAAGTCTCCAAATAAGAAAGGGGGGAAGACTGAATAAAACAATTACATTTTCTTCAAAAGGTTGAGCAGCTCAACATTGTAGAACAACTCAACAAACTGCTCAACATTATATTAAATCAACTAAGAATATGAAGGACCTATGGAAATTGCAAAATTTACTTCAAAGCGACCTAAAAATTAAAACATCAAATTTGTGAGAAGGGACCTAAATAGGAGCAGCATTACATGAACAACATAAAAAGATACCTAAGGATCAACATTGAAATTTTTATCAGAATGGAATTATATACAAAGTTCAACATTAGAAGGGGTCTATATTCATTCAAGTTCATCATCAGAAGGGACCTGTATTCATTCAATTTCATCATCATAAGGGACACGTATTCATTCAATTTCATTATTCAAAAAGGGACCTGCACTAATCAAGACTCACTATCCAAGAGTACATCAACTAAAAGAGCTACTCAACAAAGGAAAGTACTGTAAGTTACAAATTATTTTTAATACCATTTTATTTTGAAAGAAATCTTAATTTAGAATACAAAGGAAACCTTAAATGTATAAGAGATAAAACCTTTAATTATATGTATATTTTCCCATAAAAACCCTTCATTCCATGTATATCCTCTGTATCATAAAAAAACCCTATATCCCTTTTTCATTAAAAAACATACACCATATGACCATATTCAGGTCTTGTCTCTTTACCTACAAAACAAACAAGAATGGGTTAGTGAATGATGCAATAAATATATTTGTTTGATCTACAATGATATGATTTTACTCTATTTTTGGATTTTAAATGACCTTGAATGGTCATTTTGAAAGATTCACCTTGAAATAATAACAAATGCATCATGCATCAACCCTAAAAGAACAAAGGGTATGAGAAATTATAACAAAAAGGACTTGAAAAATCATTAAATGGATACGAAATGGAAAAACATGAATATAAAATGATGAAGTTCAAGGGAATTTCAAAGAACATCATGAAGTGGAACATATGCCTCAAGGAGGAGAAATAAAAGGATGAAAATGAGCAAAAAAAAAAATATGATGAAAAAAAGGACTAAGAGAAGGACATTGCATTCATAAATAGAATGAGGAATTGAATATGCAATAAGAGAGCTATATGCATGAATGATATATCAAAGGTGAAGGAAGGTATATATATAACCCATGGTGGCACATATGAATGAATAAGAAGGCACATAAAAAAACCTTTGAAAAACTCAACATATGGCACAAAGGAATTTCACAACCTTTGAAATCAATTCAAAATCGATTTGGTACATGTGTATTATGCAAAGAAATGGTCATAATAAAACTAAAAAAGCATGACAATTATTCAGCCATGGTTCAAGGAATTCAAAGACAACACCGGTCAAATGTTAAAGACTACCTAACGCAGAGAGTAAACGTTGATAGGAAAAAAACTCAGAGGCAATTGTTCTGAGGTCGAAAACAACACTTTAACTCTAGAAAAATGGAGGAATTCAACCCACACATATTAGGGGAATTTTTAGGTCTAAAATGAGCCTCCTAAGAAAATCATAAAATTATAGTGGAAATAATAAAATAAGATTAGATTACATCATCAAATTTTAGAGCGAAAAAAAAACTATTTTTTCAACTCGTATTTTCAAATCTCCCTATGGGTTTACTCAAACTTTGAGAGAAAACACTCGTTTGGTGCATATTTTGATTCCTAATCCTAGGAGTAGCAATATTGCATACTTTTTATAGAGCCTTGTAGATGAAAATTGATAAATACATGAAAAACGTGATTGAAATCACGTTTTTTTACTGTATTTCTCATTTTCCGTGTAGTAGGGTCCATCGAAAGTATGCAACATGGACACTCATTGGATGAGGAATTAAATTTTTCATCCAATGAGTATTGTCGCTCAAAATATGAGTAAAAAATTAGGGAAATAAGTTGAAAATACTAGTTGAAAAAGTAATTTTATTATTTTATTAGTTCTAAATATTTTTACTTTTTTAATACAAAAGTGGTGAATCATCCCCCATGGATGCCATCATCATCTTGAATATTATTGGTTCTTATAAAGTGTATTTTTGTTGTAAATTTTTCTTAAGAGGCCCATTTTAGACCTCAAAATTCCCCTACTGGAGAGGAAATCAATCAATTCCTTCATGTAGAGAATTTGACAAAGAATTGCGTCATGGTTTAGGTAGGGAGCACAACCCTTTGAAATGGAAAACAGAGGATAGGGAATGCATATATTTTTATGCCAGAAATATTGACAAGGAGTAGAAGAACACGTTGTGTTATATTAATGATAACCCCACCAAATGAAAGATGGAAATATCCGCTCAAAATCCTGAGAATTTCGCAGTTGCATTTGAGCAGGAACGAGATACGGTTAAAACGTTTTTTAAGGATTTGAACTATGATATTTATAAATGAATGTCAGTTTAGATGACCACACTCTAGTTCACATTCACATTTTCATTTGAAAAACTTCAGTTACATTGGAAAACGTGGTGGCAAGCCTGAGTTCTCAACTACGTAGTGGCACCACAAGACTACATTCGAGCTACAAATGTGTGAAATGCATGGTGACCATTTTTCTCAAACAAATCCTAAATGAATGATGATTGTTTCCCTTCCAAAATTTGATTTCTTTTAAATATGCAGTGATTGGTGGTGTTATTAAAAGAAGCGTTGAAATTGTAGAGACCTGTAGAATGGTTTTTGTTTCCAGAAATCAATTTCGAAAAAAATGGATGCATGTAGTTGTTATTTTACAACAACCTTTAACATCCAATTTCTCTAGCATAGGAACAAAACTATATTTCAATTTCCGAGGTAGTGAAATTTGTGTTCATTCTTAGAAATACAATTTCAATTACTAAGTAGATAGAGCGGATAGTAATTTTTCAATGAGTTCGATTTCAATTCCTAAGAAGATAAATAGGGTAATGAAAAACGTTTTTGTTCATTTCCAGAATTTCATTTCGATTTCTGAAGAGATAGAGGGGTAATAATTTACTTTTTTCATTTCCAAAATTTATTTCGATTTTTTAGGAGAGAGAGAGGGGTAATGAAAATAAAATTGTTCTTTTCGAGAATTATTTTTTATGGTTTTCCTTTTAAATGTTGCGGGGAGGGGGGAATAAAACTTGTAGGTGTCCAAAATTGAAAAGTGAACTTGTTCTCAGAAGTAGTGATAAGAAGATTGTTCTCAGAGGTATTTTGACATAGTATTTTCCAGAAAGGGTGTTTTGAATTTTAGAAATAAAGCCTTCTCTCCACAAGAAGTCCAAACATAGGTGAAATCTAACAAGTATTATCCTTTAATATCATCACAAAAAGGCTCTAAAATTCCATATCAAGCCTTGTTAAGTCCCACTCTTGTGATTTTTGAAAGAAAATATTGTTTTGCAATACATATACAAAGAAAAATATTTCGCCTCTGGCTATAGATATGATTTCTCTGTTGTAATAAACTTGATTTTATTATTATTTAAACACAGAGTTATTATTATTATGTCATGAGATTATTTACAGTGGAGGGTTATTGACATTGGTACAGAAACCAAAAGGAACAAAGATACCTAGATTTCATTATGGGGAGTAGGAATGAACCAAATGGATTTGAGTTGGAAATATTCCACAAAGAAACAATAAAAAAACTCTACCAAAAAGGGCTATTAGAATCTCTAAGGAAGTTTAATGGAAACAATGAGAAAGTTAAAAATTATTTTGTAGTCAATGTTGACAATGAAAAAACCATAATAGAAGATATTTGTGTCCCATCACTCCAGAATACATAGCCCATGCCACAAATTTCCAACTAATAAGAGAATAATACTACAAGGGGAAGAATTTTAGAGAGAAAGAATGGAATTATTTTTTAGAAAAACTGAGAAAAGGAACATTTGACAAGACTAAGGTAATTCCTAGCAATTGGATCAGAGAAACTTGGGTAGAGTTAGCCCTTATTGTTCAAAAATACTTTACATGTGATGGGAGATATAGTGTTGTACACTTATATCCAATTAAACTTCTTCTACACATCAAAGGAGATTATATAGTAAACCTACCCTATTTACTTGCAAAAAGTTTGATAAAGATGATTGAAGGGCTACAAGGAAAAACATAGAACAAAGAGGCTAGATACTACCATCAAGGGCTAATTAAGATGTTGATTGAGTATCAGTTGAGAAATTGGGGAGAAAAATGGGATAGTTTCTTGAAAAAACACCACTTTTTAGAGATTTATAAGGAATAAAAATCAACTAGAAATGAAGCAACACTTGGGAGTTTGCATCTTTCCAAGAATCTTATGCAATCACCCTTGTATCCAAGAACAAGTTCTAAAAAGAAACAAGTGGAAATAATCACTCAAAAGGAAATATCTTTCATATCCATTCCCAGGAAGCCAAGAAGGAAAACAGTAGAAGAACAATATGAGAATTTTGAAATGGATATCATAGAAGAAGTGCCTCCTACGATACGGGAACAAACACATTAGGAAATCACTAAAAAACTTGAGAAGGAGGCATAAGAATAACTTGGAGAGTCATAGAATGATTAATACTATCAATACGTTGAAGGAGGATCATCATCATATGGAAAAGAGATTGAAAAATATTCCAAGGAAGGTCACAATGAATATTATTCCAAGAAGGTAAAATACTTAACCACTCACCTTAAAGTGAGTTAAATAATGGAGACGCGCCTTAAGAAGGAAAATGATATGTACAAAGAACAAAAGAATAATTTAGTGAAAGAAAAAAAAAGACTAAAAAAGAAAATTGAGAAGCTATAGATAAAATATATGTTTATTTCAAAACAAGCATATAGGTGGTTGAGAGAAAAAAACTTTAAATAAATATGAGAAACAAAATGTGAAGACTTACATCTATAAACAAGAAGAAAAAGGACATCATGATCTTGACATCCTTTTACAGGAAGCTCAACATGAAGATTCGAATTCAGGGACCAAAGCAACAAGTACATCAGTAGGGCAGTCAACATATAGAGGTATAAGGTCAAAGAGACAGATGAAAGCATGAGGACATGCTTGAGACTTACCAAGGGGGAGATGTTGGCTCTCCATGTTGGTCTTTTTCGACATACATTTTCCATCTATCCATCATCCTTTTCTATAATAGCATGGTAATTTCCCCACATTTTTCCTTCTTGTTGCACTTTAAGGTAAAAATAGTTACGCCTTTTAAATTTTATAATTTTTAGTAAAAATTTGGTATTAAAAATTATTTTGACTAGAATAGAATTTCCCATAATGGGTCCTTTGAAGTCGTATGTGAAGGACAACTACCTAGAAAATGAAACTATATTTGAGAAGCTTGGGAACCAAATATTGAAAAAATCCTATTGGAACAATCCAATTGAGTCCAAACATGCTTGGTCAACGCTGGTCAAACTTGAATTGTCACCCAAAAATCCCTAACTAAAAGGGGCAGTTTTGTGATTTAGTGGCATTCTATAATATTTTGTGCAATGAAAAGGATGCATTCGACCCGAGTAGATGGATTAGGACTCTTACAGGATGTTATAGCTATTTTATCTTAGTTAGTTATATTTTTGGCTTATTTAAGCACAACATTCAACACTTATGAACATGTATTACCACTATTGAGAGTACTTCATTTATGAATATAATTTGAAGCAGTTTCCTTCTACTTATTTTCTTTCTTTTTGTAGGATTTTATTTTTGATCTACAGTAGCTGATAATCTTCAAGTTTGTTAAGAAAAGGGTGGAGGTCCCCCATTCCAAGATAAGTGAACTAAAGTGTATTTTTGTGCATAATTGTAAATATTTTATATTGTTAAAAAATCCTTTCTCATGAATACTTTTATGAGTACATTAATTATATGCCATGATTTATTATGTTTTTAAAATTATTTCCTTTCAATAATTGATTTAAGTAGGGAAGGAAAACCAAGTAGTCTAAGTTAGATCCTCTTCTCTTCGAATTGAACAATGAATTGGAAATTGTGTTATGAATTTACTTCTTTCTTCATTTCATTATGTTATGCTTTATGGTGCAATTAATATTGTTGGAATTGGGATAATGAGGAAGTAAAACCAACGAATTTACACTCTTATATTCATTACACTCTTTATTTTAGATCAAAATTTTAGTGTTTTCTCTTCATAAATTTATATTTGTAATATGAATTTCCTTTATCCTTACGTAAAAAAATCCTTCCTACATTAAACCAGATCTAATATCCATATACTTTGGGTTCTTCCAAGCTTTCCAACCTAGATTGATAAGTAAAATAGATGCTCTAATTTAACTCAATAAATTAGACCAACAATATCGATGGTTTTTTCCTCAGAAACCACTTGTCACTTGGTCAATTTTTATGAAGGATATGATATCATATTATGAGGATACAAAAAAAAACACCTTCTTTAGCCAATTGATAAATCTTAAACAAAATGTTTCAATGGTGGAACACATTAACGACTTTAAAAATTGAATATAAGGGTAAGTGATATTCCAAAGGAGCATAAGATTGATGTCTTCATAGGGAATTTAAATAATAACATCCAACATGAGGTTCGCCTTTGGGAACGTGATTCATTGGAGAAGGAATTCTTATTGGAAATAAAAATTGAAAGAAAAATTGTGGCAAAAAGGAAGCCTACCACTCACAACTATAAATATGTATGTGTTGCTGCTCCTATCCTTCCACAACATATAAGGGTGACACCTCAACAATTGGAAGAAAAAATATCAAAAGGGATTTTTTACATTTGTGATATAAAATACACTAAAGGTCATAAGTGTGCTGAGAATAAATTATTTTACATATATTTTGAAGAGGAGGAAGAAAAGGAACAAGAAAATTCAAAAGAAGAGTATATACACCAGGAATCAACCTTAGAGAGAGAATAAATGAATCCAACCATCTATTGTAATGCATTAGTAGGAATTACCACTCCTTAATCTCTAAAGTTATAAGTACATATCAAGAATAAAAATTTAATGGTGCTGATTGATTCAGGAAGTACCCATAATTTTATTCATTGTAAGATAGCCAGGGAATTAAATTGCTTCCTATATCCAACACCAGAGTGTCAAGTGATGGTTTCAAATGGAGGAACTATAAATTACTCTATAAAGTGCCATAATATAGAGTAAATGATGGGGGAATATGTATTGAATAGCCAAATTCTTTCCATTTCAATGGGTGGTTTTGATGTTGTACTAGGAGATCAATGGTTACAATCATTCGGTACGATAGCTTTTAATTGTGTAGGACTTTTATTGAAATTTCTTTGGGAAGGAAATGAATTTAAATTACTTTTTATCATAGGGAAACCATGAAATATAATCAGCTCTAATGGAATGACAAAGGTTATAAAGAAATAACAATGAGGTTTAATTTCACAATTATGCTCACTAGAGTTTCAAACATCGAAAACATTTATTTATCTAGATATCCAAAAAGTCTTGGAAAATCATTCCATGGTTTTGAGACTCCCAAAGGCCTCTTACCTATTTGTGAACATGATCATGTTATTAATTTTATTCCCATAAGTTTTCCTCGAAACATCAGGCTATATATATATCCCTATTCCCAAAAGAGAGAAACTGAGTGGATCATTATAGAACTACTTGGTGCCAGTATAATTCAACCTAGTCAAAGTTCTTTCTCTGGTCTAGTGGTATGGGTGCACAAGAAGGACAGATCATGGCCCATGTTTCTGGATTATAAGAAGCTCAACAAGATCAATATTAAATACAAATTTCCCAATCTTGTAATTCATGAATTATTCCATGAATTACATCGAGAAATTTACTTCACCAAGTTGGATATCCGTCTAGGATATCATCAAATTAGAATGACGACTGAAGATATTAGAAAAATAGCATTTAGAACTCATGAGGTTCGTTATGAATTTTTTGTAATTCCTTTTGGCCTTACCAATGCACCTTCTACATTTCAAGGGTCGAAGAATTCCATTTTCAATCCCTTCATTAGAAAATTTGTGTTTGTATTTGTTTTATGATATACTAATATTCAACAATTCTTGGAAGGATCATGTTCAACATGTTGAAATAGTGCTCAAACTATTGGAGGATAAACTACTATATGAAAAAAACTGCAGGAGGTGGAATAAATGAGTGATATTGTATCTCATGAGCATGTTAAGGTATAATCTATCAAAATTAAAGCCATTAAGGAATGGAAAATCCCCACAACAATAAAGAATATGAAATAATTTCTCTGGTTAGTAGGGTATTATCACAATTTTTTTAAGAGCTATGAGAGAATATAAGCACCTCTGACAACATTGTTGTAGAAAGTAGCATTTTCTTTGACTCCAAAAGAAAGTAAGGCCTTTGAACATCTTAAAGAGAATATGTACAAAGCACAGGTCTTAGCTATGCTAGACTTCACAAAAACCTTTATTGTGGAATGTGATGCCTTAGGAAATGGAACTGGTGTTGTGTTAATACAAGGAGTATCCGATGCTTTTGAAATATGTCCAATCAAAGTAAAGTATTTACAAAAACCTATTTATGAGAAGGAAATGTTGGGAATACTACATGCAGTAAATAAATGGAGATCTTACCTAATGGGAAGACACTTCAAGGTAAAAAAAAATCATGATAGTCTTAAACAATATTTGGAATGAATACTACATTCAAAATATCAACAATAATGGGTTGAAAAGATGTTGGTTTATGACTTTGAAATAATCTACAAAAAAGGGAAGATAAATGGTGTTGCAGATGCACCCTTAAGAAAGGATGAGGATGTGGAGGAATTTATTTGTGCCATTTCCATTATCCAACCAGATTAGATAACCAAATTAAGGGAGGAATGGAAGAATGATGAAGAAGTGGAAAATTGTTCAAAATTTGCAGAAAGATCCCAATACATCTGATATATTTAGTTGGAAAAATGATTCATTATGGTACAAAGTTCGCTTATATATTTGTAAGAATTCCCAACTAAAATCAAGTACTAGTTTTGAATTCCACACCTCTCCCTTAGGAGGACACTCATGATTTTTTAAAACTTACCATAGGTCAAGAAAGATTTCTTTTGGGATGGCCTTAAATATAATATTCAAAAGTTTGTGGTGTGATTTTTTTCTGCCAACAAAATAAAGTTTAGATAATTAATACCCTGGGTCTACTACAATATTTATCCATTCAAAGTCAATATTGGGAGGAGGTATCAATGGATCTTATCATAGGTTTACCCAAGTCTGAAGGAAAGAGTGCCATCATGGTGTTAGTTTAGATAATTACCAAGTATGCACACTTTTGTGCATTATCTCAACCATTTAAAGATGGTATAATTGCTACTACATTTATGGAAACAATAAAAACACGACATGGAAACCCAAAGATTATTCTAAGCGATAGAGATGCCATTTTCAATGGAATTTTCTGGATGAAATTATTTTCTTGTCTGGGTACTCAACTATGTCATAGCTCATCTAAGCATCCTCAATTTGATGTGAAAACTGAGATAGTGAATAAATTTTTAGAAGGATATATTCGTTGCTTTGTATCTTATAAACAAACATAATGGGTCAAGTGATTACCTCTTGATGAATGGTGGTATAACACTTCCTTCCAGATTGCAGTAAAAATGACCCGATTTATGGAACTTTATGGATATCATCCACCATCCATCACATCATATTTAAGAGAAAATTCCTAGGTTTAAGAAGTGTAAGATAAAATTTAGCATCACCAACAAGTTATCCAACTCATAAAGGATAATCTAAATTTGGCACATAATCGAATGAAACAACAAGAAAATCAACATTGCAATGAACTAATTTTTGATGTAAATGACTGGGTATTATTATGGATACAACCATAAAAATAAATGTCACTCAAGAAATCTAACAATGATAATAAATTATCAACAAAGTACTATGGTCCTTACAAGGTGTTGCAAAAGATTGGTACTATGGAATTTCAATTGGAGCTTCCCGCATCTTCCTGAGTGCACCTATTTTTCCATGTTTCATGCTTAAAGAAAGTTATAGGTGAAAATCTCACAGTTCAAACAATATTTCCATAACTTGACGAGGAAGGAAAAATCATATTGGAACCTAAATAAGTCATAGAAACAGGAACTCAACAACAACAAAATTGATCTATTTCAGAGTATCTCATCAAGTGGAAGAACTTACTCACTAAATATTCCACATGGGAGGATGATAATTATATACAGAAGCATCCATAACTACTCAAGCATTGAGGAAAATAATTTTTTGAAGGGTAGGAGCATGTTAGGTCCTTTTAATACTAGTATAACGCTTTATTATTACTGTTAGTGTAGCCCCATTATTGTTATTGTTGTGCCCATGTAGTCCCCATATTGCTAATATTGTGCCCCATATAAGCCCATTATTTTTATTGTTGCACCCTTACATTATTATTGTTATTTAGGCTTTGATTATATTATGACCCCTTAGAATCCTTTATATATATCAAGTAGGTTTTTTCATTTGTATGATCCATAATTGTTCATTTATGTAATGTAAATGAGGTTTCCCCGTTGAAGAGGAGGATTTATAAGTCATTGAAATATATTTTATTCTATTTGGTGAGCTGGTTTCATAAAAAAGTTCGTCACAATAGATATGATAATAAAATATTAAAATACAGAATTTATACACTATCACAATTTTATTAAACTTCTAAATCTGTAAATATAATTGTAATTAATGCATGCATCCAAATGAAAATTATGAATAAATTTAGTGAACAAAAAAATAAACCCACAGACATGCATAAGACACATGATATGCTCTAGGAAATCCTTTCAGGAGAAAACCCATCTCGGGTGAGGTCACTCCGCTCTCTTTCTCTATCTGGAAAAATTGTTTCAGATACAAAGAATTAATGGTTGTGGCCCATGGGATGCTATAGTGCATAGATACTCTCAATGTTCTAGACATCCTTTCTCTCCTTACTATACTTTCTTAGCTATGGAAAATAATTCTCTCGAAAGAATGGAATGGCTCTTCCTCCTAGTGGCCCATTTATAACACAACCCGATAGCCTAATAATGGTTAAGTTTTACTACATAAAATATTAAATAGAGTTACAAAATATACTATTCTAGAGTTTTTTACATCACAAACATGTGGATAACCCATTTTCCATGAATAATGGGGGCTGACGTGACATCCTCCCGAACTATTGGTGAGAAAACAGAAAGGTCAACTTTTGAGTGGCATAAATTTTGCATATAGACTCATATTAACGTGATTCTTGCATTGTTGTAAATTTATTTGTATTTATAGTATCATAAAATAACATTTTTCCAATGAGAAAAATTTTTACTCAGCAAAAAATGTCATTTGATGCCTCAAAATGCTCCCGGAAGGTTTTTGACCTTGTTTCGCCACACTGAGTCCCACCGATAAAAACAGTCCCGTGAGATGATTCCTCCATGTTATCCATGTCAAAGGCATTTATATGAATGAAAAAAATATAATGATCCAATTCTAATCATGAGTATACCCACATTGAAAAAAGTTACAAATTGGAAAACAGTTGTGCTGCAAAGCTATAAGGTATACTTTGTAAATTCTTTAAGCATTTACACGCAAATAAAGGAACCAAAATGTACTTGATAGAGATACCATAGAAATTGCACCCATTTTAAAAAGTATCTTCTTTTAATACTCCTTAATATCCAAACGAAAGCACAACAACTTCTCACTTCTCTAATAAGAAGCTCTTAAATGCTAGATTCCATTGCACATTTTGTAGAAGAAATCACCCACATAAAGTGACAACCATGCAACTTGGCAGTCTAACCAAAAAAATATATATATACCTCTCCTAGAGATAATAATTAATATATCTATATGTAAGACAATATAATATACCAACATAGATACATATAACTGTGAATATACCAACACTACAATGAAAAGGCCTTCTAGTGGATGTTTTTACAGAAGGCCTTATAAAAATTGCCCAAAAATTTGTTTGTAGTGGAGGTCACTAGCAGAGGTGGGAAGGAAGATGTTTTAGTGGAATTTTTTTGAATGGTGTGTCTAAATTATACAATGCATTGGTGCTTTATAATCCATACAAGCACTGGTGCTGTAAATAACATGGTGTATCGTCAAAAAAATATTTTTATAAAATAGAAAAAACATCGTGCACTAAACAACATAAAGCACCATTACTTGAATAGTTCATAGAACTGATTCTCTTCACATATTAAAATGCCTCGGTGCATACCATTAAGGAAAACTTATATAGTTTTAAATTTCAAAGAAATGTGGTGCTATTTTCCAACGAAGCCCAAGTGTGGTAAGCTTAAAAAAACAACCCTGGGAATCTTCTCAAGAGCACCGCTAGATTGTATTTAAATTCTAAAAAATAGTAGTACTATAGTAAAAACACAACACCAGTGTGGTACCTATAGAGAAACTCCATGGTGTGTGTCAAGAATAGAATTGCGATATTTTTTAATTTTAAAAAATGTGGTCCTTTTGGATATGTCCCACACTAGTGTGTTTAGAGAAACACGAGAGAGGGTTAAATAAAAAACCCTCCCAGCTATAATTTTCATTGTTAGAAACTACAATGCGAGATATATTTGAGGCACTAGTGCCAATATTTCCACATGAAAGTTCACTAACGTCGGTTCTTATCTTTCTCACCATCATTTCGTACCATGCTCACTGTTTTAGTTTTCAATATTTTCAAATCATCCTAAAATTGTTTTTTCTCCATTAGATGTCAACAATGCCTCCCTGAAGAAAAAATTTATAGGTAATGTCTTTTTTTCTTTGTAATTGATTTTTTTAGAGGAATAGAATTGTAAATTAAGCTAAATTTTCCATTTCTTTTGATTTTTTTCATCACGCGGTGTGTTTGATATGTTTGACTACAGGGTCCACCACAATTCAGTGTGTGAATATAACACACCACCATTGTTGCAGCGTGTTTTGTAAAATATAACACACTGGGAATGACGTGATAGATTTTACGTCGGTGTGTCACACCTAGTGCATTTGAAATTACTAAATGCACCGCAAAATTAATATTTAAAAATATAGCCATAGCTTGGTGTGTTTGATAACATGAATGTTCCATACCAGTGCTAAAAGGTTATCTATGCACATCGGTGCATGCCTGTGTTTTGATTGCGCTAGTGTTTTTTTTAATTGAATGTTATTTTTCCATATCTATAATTACATGTTTAATTTAATAAAAAAAAATAGTATCCTATGTATGATATTGATGTATTTTATATGTTAATCATGTATCAGAGATGTGAGTAGAGGGAGCACCAACAGGAGCAGGAGTAGAAGGCATACCCATATAGTATAGTCCAAACATGGAAGAACAAAGAGGGGGGGAGGTATCTATATCCTTTCCCTATTACTACAATTACCTAAAAACCGTTAGGGAATGTAGGCCTCCTCAAGTACTATGAGGAGGATAAATCCCTGAAGGCAAACTATGTCTTTTTTGTACATCTAATCTGTCGATGGCGTGTCTAGAAACAACCTTTTTTGTCGGTGCTAGGCCATGGTATAGCCCATTTGAGGAGAATATATACTTTATCATCGGGCTATCTAGGAGATGGGAGGATTTTCCCTAATTCCTTGATGTCCCCCATGGGGTTTTAGAAGAGAGTTAGTTTGCATGCATTCAGAGATATGTTGGGCCTCATGGAATCCATCCATCATATTTTCAGGTTCATGGCGGATAAATACATATTTCATCTTTTGCTGCAGAGGAGGTAAGTCGCTTATCATCATTACTCACCACCATTGCACTCTTTAGCAGTGATGGGGAGAACATTAGTTTCCCTCTTTTGTATTATTTTGATTCTTTGATTCAGGTGTCCCGTTGCATCAGATGGTCTTCCAATTTTTTGAGGAAGTTTTGCATGGCTATAGATAGATGTTGTGAATTGAGACATGGGAGGGAGACATTCTGTTTCACTTTCGATATTTTTATTTTATTTTTTGAGATTTTTCCAAACACGATGCCTACATTTATCTGTTTGGCTCCTAGGTCAATCATTGAGGTTAAAATGTGCACGTGGGGGTAGACGATTCGCAAGAGGGGCCTACTAGAGTTTTCGACCAGGATGATCATGTTTGTCACATTGTAATTTCTATACACAGGGATTAATTTTAAAGGGTGTCCCAACATATTATTCACAATGGATGAGCCCCTAGATTATATAGGTAATATTATTGTTTTCTTTAAATTAATAAGCTAGTTTCATTTTCTTATTTTAATGAATTAGAATAAAATTTATTCTAGCATGTTATTTAACGTCTTTGATCAAATTATCTAATGAAAATTTCTAATTATTTATGTATACTATATATTTTTTAGATATCGACACATTCCATGCGGATATTCCTCCTCCCTCACTCGATGTTGAAGGAGATGAGGAAATGGTTGAGTTCAAAGATGGTGAGGCACATCTTCAGGGGGGTGTGGGCGTCTAGTGCCATAGAGCTAGTCTGTGAGTTCGAATGGTATACTTCAATAGATTGTCCATATTTTTGTTTGATGCAGGAGTTTGTCCTATGAGGGCTCGATATATCACTATTGATCCTAGTTTCATGTGTATATATAGGGCATTTTCGCATAATATGATGTCTCTTATGTGGCATATCATATGTGGGATGCATAAAATCATCATCTAACGATAGATACATGATATGAGGGTAGTGATAATAATGATCATGGTGATGATCATGTTCAAGATGATGATGGTGGCGATCATGATGCTTCTAGTAGAAATAGCCCATTAGATCATGATTTTCAGGTTTTCGGTGATCCTTCTAGAAGTACACCACCTCATTTGTCATATCATGATGAGATTCCAGAGCTAGAGGATGTGCCTCATGTTTCTCCTGACAAAGGAAACCAACCATCTCCTTCTCCAATTTAGAGTTCTCCATACCGCGTTCAGGGCACATCTGTACTTGAACATCCAACATATTTTACTCATGCAGAGAAGACACCTCCTTCTCCACCTCAATTGAGTTTGACAAACATTGACAATGCACTACTTGACCACCCATTGTCTTCTATTCCAGACCAGCCTAACACTACGTCTATTTTATCGAATATTTGATTGCACTTATTAAGCTTTATGTAGCTATTTGGTGTGTTTCTCTCTCTCTCTCTCTCTCTCTCTCTATATATATATATATATATATATATATATATATATATATATATATGGTGAAATTTTTTTTTTCTTGTTTATGTAGTCAATTTAAATGTTGGTGTTGATGTCTATATTGGTAGGACATGCTAGATATGTTCATTTAATGTTCTTGCAGATAGATGTGAATGTGAGATCATTTATTTAGTTTGAGGATGTGTGTGGTGATGATGTTAGAATAGAAATTTTGTGTTTTTTTATATTCGATCATGATGATGATGCCCTGGTATATTATTAGATTTATGTGCTAGCTAATGATGTTTATATGTGCTAGAGGTGTATATAATAATATGATGATAGTGAATTCAAATGTGGATCTTAGATCATGTTTATGATTGTTAGATGGTTATCATCATTATGCTTATTTTTATGAAATGGTATTCAATATAGATTATGTATTAGTGAACTTGTATGAAACTTATATATATGAAATTTCATGTAAAGCAACTTCTTCTAAAAAGAATGCAAAGATAATTTTATAAATTACAAATTTTACTATGGTTGAAACCATGATTGTAAAATTATGATGATATAATAGGATGATATGGATTTAGGCTAGTATAATATATATGTAGTAGGCATTTCAATATTTTACTTATAATTCACATTCTCCACATTAAGATCTTAAAATATTGCCCCTCATAATATTTTCTTATATGTATAAATTTAATTATTTTTATTATTAATATTTTGTAAAATATTAAATATAAAATCCATATTAAACATTTTAAAATTTACAAATATCCCTCATACGTTCAATTATAAATCAACTAGTAATGGAATTTAATAATTCTCTCAATATTTCTCACTAAAGTTAAAATATAATAAATTTCTCAATTTAAATTACTTTACTTTTCTCTAAATAAAGTATCTATGAAATTATGATATTTAATATGGACCTTGAAGTATTTTACTTATGGTTCTGAGTAAATTATTTTTTGTTCTAAATATATTTTTGTTTTAAATATCACATGTAAATGGAACATAGAATGAATTACGCATAATGTAATATCAATAATACCATTTCTTGTCATGTGAAAAAATTACATTTATTCCTTGTAGTAAAGAGTAAATTATATTTTTTAATCATTACATTTCTTCCTTATAATAAAAGTTTTTTTTTTTTTTTTTTTTTTTACTATTGATTACTTTATATCTCTATATAAGGTTATATAATATTAAGGTATAAATTGAAGTATTGTAATTATACCGAACATTAATTTCTTTTTTTATTACTATTTTAATTTCTTAATTTAAATTATTATTTTACTTCTTTTAAATATAACTTTGTTTGAAAAGATCTCTCCCATGCTGAGTTGTAGAGCCTCTCGACATAGTTGATTTAGATTTAATATTACATAAAATTTCCATTTTTATAAAATTTAATTTATTGCTAAATGTATGAGATTTTCAGGCTATTTAATTTTAATATTATTGCGACTCTTACCAATTTAAATTAGAAATTTCTCTCTCTAAATATGAAGATAAATAAATGTAATGTGATAAGAGTTCCTGTGAAGTTGTAGTTGTAAATTTCCTCTATTGGAAGCTATCCCTTAAAGAGGTAAACAAATTTTAGTAATAAAAGATATAACAATTTGATGTTATTTTGGTTGTTTATTTTCTATTGTGCTCATTGAAATTTAACTCGTTTTAATAATAAATATGATTTAAATAATACAAAAATGATAATAAATTAGTTTTAAATTTTTGACAAATAAGATATTTGATTACTGCTTAATGAACAACTCCAAAATTATTATTTTTTCATGAGATAGTCAATAAAATTCATGTTTTTCACATTTCTCCTAGCTAATATTAGATCACCTTGAAAAGGATAAATGCATGTCTAGTTTAAATAATTTAGTTATAAATACATAAAAAATAGATTTTTTTTGACATAATCTAAACATGAGACAAAAAATCATTACCAAGTCTATTTGAATGTGAAACAAATGCCTCCTAATAACCATCACAAATGACATGATTGATATGCCTCTTAATGTGCTTGATATGTTTCTATTTGAGAAGTGTTGTGAGTTTGAATACTTATTATCATAGATAATGTACAGAGTTGGAAATACTTAGTTTTGAGTACTACTTAGTTTTGAGTGCTGTTAAAATGTTTCCACTGCAAAAAAGTTTGTAAAAAAGTTTGTGAACCTTACCAATTATATTATAAAATCTCAACCATATGAACAAAAAAGAATATAATTAGTGAAATAATGACAACCAAAATGTACAAATGTAGTGTAAATGATGAAATAAGACAACTACATATCACTCTCCATTGTCATAAGTCTGATTATATTCCTCATTTGGCATGATAACATTTTTATTCTCTAAAACGTGTTTTTATTTAGGGTCATTTGTTAATACAAACCACCAATACCTATCCAACACATACCCGCAAAAAAACACTTGGTTTCAATGTTTTAGGAAAACTTAAGGCTCCCCAACTTCATGCCATATATTTCGAAAAGATAGATATCAGCTCACTATCGTGACCTTCCTTTACATTATTCTAATCAAGGGTGTCACACAACTTGCACCCAAAATAGCACATTGGAAAAAATTTAAGTCCAATTTAACGATCTCTTGTATCTTTCCAACATTACTTAATGTCCGATGCATTAAGTTTTGATCACGGTGGATAGCGGGACTAAACTATTTGAACTCGAATTCCAGTCCATATTCTTATGTCATGCATCCATCATCGACATCCTATGTGTGAAAATGATTTCCATATGCCCACATATATGGGAACAAATTCACCAATAGAATAGTTAAAAAATCATAGTGGCATGTGTCTAATAACCTAAACATAATTAAAATTTATATATATATATATATATATATATATATATATATATATATATATATATATATATATATATATATATATATATATATATATATATATATATATCTATGTTGAAATTCAAAGGTGAAATATGAAGTTAAAACTTTACAAAAAGAGAATATAATTACCAAGTTGTTACACCCAATCCCTATGTTTTGTGCATCCTCTTCTGCAGGCGGGTAACGACCAAATGCACCATATTTCTCTCTGACTTGATCAACAACCCAAAAATTAGGGCATGCCATTGGCATATTTTATTTTAAATGATCAGGATAAGACACACTTCTACCATTCAAATACTTGAATTATTTCCTATCACTGTCTCATTTACTCCTGTTCACTTCGTACATTGCAACCCACAGTTGTGTTTCTGCTATATTTTAAATAATGAATTTGTTGGTGAATTCAATTTCTGTTTTTTTTCATGATCAAAATATACATTAATATCAAGTTTAGCGTGAATAGTTATTGTCTACTAGTAATTTGAAAAATGCTAAATCCTCCAATTAATTTTTATCATGTACCTCTTTCCACTCTTTTTGACAAGCTCTCCCTCTCTTTTGTCTTCATCCCTTTCGTTGTCCCAAATCACTACACTTTGTATGTTTTCGATCTACTTGATGTACTTATTGGCATCATATAAATACTCATATGGTATATACCCCTCTTCCATAGACCCCTCGGTTTTTTCCGTTTGTAAAAAAAAAAATCATTAGATTTCTCCATGTATCACTCTAAGAAGAACATCCAATGACAAGAAAAAACCTCAACTAATTCAACCTCATCTACTAGGCGAATTAGAACATGAACCTACAATTCCATGAAACTGATCGAAAACTCATTCTCAAACATACTAAAAATATCCACTATCAAGTCCATGTTCCTCCATAAATAATATGAAACAATTTTAAATATATGCATGGGATATAGTAAGTGGGAAATCTTAAGATGCTCCTAATATGGGATGTCATAAACTACATGTTTCCTTTTCATCACAGTGGGAAATTTCTCAACATATGTGTCGAAGAATTCTGGATCACTGAACATAAGCTACCCATTTGAATCAAGCATTTCTCCTAAATCATTCTCATTCTCTATCATATTATCTGAACCATTCAACTAGTGTAATTATTACAAGCATTTGGGTTCTCTCTAGTTTACTATTCGAAGCAAATGTTGATCTTCTGTGAAGGTGTTCTTCTGGGAGGAATACCCTGGACCAACCATACACTGGCTTTTGTAGGTGGTCGGCCCATGTACCCTTCAGAGAAGTTCCACAACATTTACGTCCATGATACCATTTTGTTACAATACCAATGAAATTATTATATACAGGTCGTCATGTTAGCAACCCTGAAGACCTAAATAATTGCACCATATTAAATTAATATACGAAACAATATTGTTACTAAAAGAATAAATAAGAATGAAATTTACCATAAAAAACTCCTAAGACTCGATAATCATGTATGGTGTAAGAACATATGCCATAAAATATAAAAATCTTCTTTGTTGTGATGGGTCTTGATACATCATACACATTATCCCTCCCATAATTCCTTCAAGTCATCTACAAATGGTTGTAAGTAGACAACCATATTCTTCACTTGTCTTCTACCAAGGAATATGAAAGCCAACATAAGATTTTCATTCTTGACGGAAAAACATGGGATATATTG
Organism: Pinus albicaulis; assembly: GCA_034641835.2. Classification (NCBI taxonomy): domain Eukaryota; kingdom Viridiplantae; phylum Streptophyta; class Pinopsida; order Pinales; family Pinaceae; genus Pinus; species Pinus albicaulis. The sequence continues at coordinate 1,162,356,151 of CM076579.1, read as the reverse complement.
TTACTGATATTTCCTACAAGACAAACAAAATAGTTGGTGTTTTGGTGGGAATAAGGGTTGAATCCATCCATGGCTATGCTAAGTTATAGAATTTGTACTTCATCCTTCAATTTTTTTGGCCATGTATCCTCTATATGGTTCATGGATATTGGATGTGTTTGGATTCACATAACTCCTAACTCACTTATTTGTGAGGCATTCCATCCCTACAACATAGCTAATTATTTGCGATGAAAGAGTCATTGAATGCTTGCAATTATAGGCATGTGCCTCAATACCTTATGAGGAGGACCATGTGATTTACTCAATTTTTTTTTAAATTAGGGTACATGTTATGCCCACATTTCACACATATCTCTTTGTCTACATATTCTCCTCTACATATAATACAATCATTCACATTTTCATGATATGATATGTAGTCAACACCCAACATTTTCAACAATTTATTTGCCTCTTTGCAGCTACCCAGCAAGACATTATTACGCAGATGAACCTTACCTTTTAATATCCTACAGTTGGTGGGGAATATAATTGTACAATGTAAATATTTAACAATCATAAAATCAACCATTTTTAAATTTTATTGTGTGAAAAAATATGACAAACTTGATCGATGATGCAAGTTAATTACCTTAATATTGCTGAGAAAAGTGCATTTGAAATGCCAAAAATTTCCTTCATGTTGTGCAGCAACATCGTTGTCCCCGACTGAGAAGACTTTGACTTGCCACAAGGTCTAGAGGGAGGGGTGTTGGAAGCATATTTTTGGTTTTCGAATAAGGTATCAGTGATATGAGCATCATCCCATAGCTCATCATTTTGGAATGCATCTAACAACATTGACTCCATGGAACTTGTATCTTATTAGTAGTCATGCATACCAATATTAATTTGATTGCCTGCATTGCCAACTTATGGTGCATACCTGTTATTGATGTAGTCATTCCTAATTGGTGAATCTAGATGTAGTGGGAATTGAATAGGTGTTTTGATTCAACCATTATTTTTATGTTTCATCTCTGATTCTTTCTCTTAATTCATCCCTATCTCTTTTTAAAATTATAGTGGAGTGCTCCGGAAGATGGTAGGTGGGTCTCTCATCATCACTAGAATCCTAATTTCAAAAAAATATTAAAATTCATTAGTACAATATCAATGATATTAGTAAGAACATCAATTAAATTGGTTTGTTTAAATTACATTATACCAAATAATTATTACCACCATTGATCCAACAATGTCGGATGGAAGATTCCATGTTCCAATTGGTAGGGTGAAGAGGTTGTCCATTTTCATCTACCAACTACTTACGATATGCTACTTCTGATAAGAGATTCCAACATTTTTAAAATATAGAGTAATAATTTATTCATCTGAACTTGATTCTAAATTAGGTTCCTTAAAATTTGGATACATTTTTATTCAAATTGACATGTATTAAAAAACAAATAGATAATTGAAATATAAATAAAATATGAACTTACTAGAGATGGAAAGGGAGAACTGCATGAAGGAATCTGATCAACAATATGGAATGATATGGAATTTTAAGAATTGGGCATTTCATATTATTGATATTTTTTCTAGCCATTTGAGAAAAACATAAGTAAATTTTTTTTTGCATATCCAAAATTAATCTCGACAACCATATAACCACAATATTAATTTAAATATAGTTTTCAAACCTTTTTTCAATAATAAGGCAAGTTTCAGCAGAAAATGCATACTATGAACCACTATAATTCATGTGGATGCATTATAAAGAACAATTTGAGATTAATATGCCATTTTATGTGAAATTAAAATTTCAGATAACTTTTAAACAAAGCTGGTGTACTTATCAGAACAAAGCGCAATGATGCGTTTAAAAATTTAACAACACTGGGGCATTCAAATAATACTTGCACCGGATTCTAACATTAAAAAAAAATATGTTATCATATTGGAGCTCTTCTACAAAAAATGCACCGATGCATTTAAAAAAAACAACACCACTATGCAATTGTTCCCCGATTAAAAAAAATAAAAACTAATTCGACCAACTAAGTTATCTTATAACTATAATATCATCAATGTTTTTAAATAGAAACCGTACCATTGTGTTACAAAAATTAATCACACTGTTTTGAGATTTCTAAAAAAAAAATTATATCATGTGGGTGCATTGAAAAAATTTACCTCCTCAGCAATCTTAGTGCGTGTTGGTATTATGGCTAATGTGTTGTCCTTAATGGAAAATTACTTGATAAATATGTCAACATTATGGTAAAAATATGATTATACATGCTATTACATATGTGACAGACATGATGGACAATGGAATTTCAAGTTCAAAGATAGAGGAATGATAAAGGTGAAGTTTGGAAAAGTATATGTGGTTCTTGTAAAGCAAGGTCACGAACATATGCAGATATGGTGAAGAAAATCCATGTACATAATCCACACCATGATAACTTGAATACGAGGGGTCTTCGCATGGTATTTTTCCATAGTAATGAGTTCGACCATGGTTATTTGATCATTTCAAAGAATATTAGCGACATTACTAAGGGATTGTACTAAGTGTTGGCTAAGGCTAATGCTATATAAAAGGACGGAGTTCAAAGATTTATGTGTGCATGTGAAGAAATATTTATGAATGATTTGATCTAAAAAAAAGTGAGCACCCAAGAGCAAGGAGGATGATCATATCCAATAGATATGAAAAGTATAGTGAATACTAATGAATATTCTTGCTTGATTTGTTTCTGATTATAAAAATAATAGATTTTGTGGTGATAATGATACTCTGATATGAATATGTGACAATGAAGATTGAGAATGATGTGTTGTGCTCATAATAGAAGTATGATTCAGAGATTTCATATTTTTATGTTGGTTTTCCTCTTAAAAATCACGTACATAAACAGATTGGCTTCTTAGTAGTCGTGTATATATTCTTGGAAAGTTTTTTTTTTTTTTGTGCAGGTATGTATGTGAGTGTTAAGAATAATAAACGCATACATACACTGATGTATTTTATGGAATTCACGTAGATATGCTAGGGTTTTGCAGTACGTATTTTTGATGAAATTTGATCAATTATGTTATGTTTGTTATTGTATGATGATGATATGTCAATCACGATAATCTATGTTTGACAATAATATTTGGGTTGAATTTGTTAGGAAATAGAAAGTTAATTAGTTTTGATGGTACTGTGTAGTGATCTATATTTTTCAGTGATCTCTGATGGATTCAGTATATGATTCCATGATTGATTCAATGTTACAGTTATTCAGATTCAGATTCAATATTCAATTATTTAATATCTATACACATGTATTCTTTATAGGAATTGTGTATATACGCACGTATGTTGTAGAGAAGTAGAATATACATTTTGACATGTGTTTGACCAAGGTTTGTAGTGACAAAAATTGGTTTCTATGTTGAACAATAAATGATTTGGTATAGATATGAGTGGTTATGCATTGATATCATTTGATATGAATTGGTTTGATATATTTTCGTTGGTTTATTAAGATTCAATGATTAATTTTATGATTCAATTGATTCAATGATTGGTTTCAAGATTGTTATTGGGCTTAGTGATGGAAGTGGATTCATTATGAAAATATGATGAAAAATGACCTATAGGTTTGATGTTCTGATTCAGGTAGATATAGTATGAGATATTATGAAACATGGTCCGCAAGAGGTGTTGAGGGTTGGAGCCTTCAGTGAGGGAGTCAAAGCTTCCTTCCAGTAGCATCTAGTCAATATCTGCAGGGGGTAGGTGCAACCTTTCAATCGGAGCCGATAAATGAGTTCAAAGTATTGGAGCCTTTAATTAGGGAATGGAAGTTTCCTTCAATTAGTAGCTCGTAAATATGTTTAGGGGGTAGGTTCTTCCTTCTAATAAGAGCCAGTAAAAGAGATCAAGGGGTTGGAGCTTCCTTCCAGTGGGCGTTGGATAATGAGAGAAGGTCATATCCATCTGCAGGTGGGTGCTTGCATACTGGCATGAGTCTGTGTGAGTAAAATATTGTAAGTTTTTTCTTTTATAATGAAGGAAGAACACAAAGATGACGAAAATGATGGTTTTCTTCCACATTGGGTTTCCACCTAAAATCCTGGTGTTTATATGTGTTTATATGTTTCTTTTTTGTTGGTGATCTATTTGTTATTTACTGCTCATAGTTTCTTCTATATGAATGAATATCGTTGCAATGATGCACTCGTTAGATATCAACATATGGTGAAATGTATGAAAATTTAGTTAACTATATATACCTCGATTTTATAAATCACAGTAGCATACGTATGCGGGTTCCTTGAATAATAGTAGTGTATGGGAATGAAAATAAGAAAAAAATTTCAAGTGAGTTTAGAATATTGATTCACCCCTCTTCCTCTCAGTATTTTTCCCAAGAGTGCGCTTCTTTTGTATATGCGTTGGTGCACTTGAATATTGAATGCACCGATGTTCAGAGAAATTAAACAAAAACACACATTTTTTATTTTTTAAAATTAAAATTAAAAAAATAGCAGCAATTGATTTTTCGCAATCTAATTTCGTAATTTTTTTTAAATAGTAAAAATGTATGCACCATTTCATTATTTTACCCCAAATTTCAATTGAGTGATTTGCAAAAGAGATATACAAGGATCACTATGCAATAGTAGAATAATTTGGAGTAGGATAAATATTTAGAAGATAAGAAGTTAAAAGGTAAGGTTTTTCAGTAAAAAAACTTCATAGTAAAAAATTTAAATTCTATTATTTCTTTTGCTAATAAAATTTTTACAGTTTTTGTTAGGGTTTAATTAAAAGAGATATCATTTTCAAGAAATAAATACTCATAACACTATGGAGCTACAAAATATTTTAGATCTGCTGAAGGATTATAAGTTGAACGGTATGGGGATTCACTAAAAACCATAGATAGAAAAAATATTAAATAAAACTGTTAAAATATTTTACAATTTTTGTTAGATTTATTCACAATTAAGAAAAAAAAAGGTCCTGTATAATCAAGATTTACTATATATTTTACTATTCAAGTTTTTTATGACATGCTTTATTATTTATATATAATGAAAGTTTAGGCTACAAATAAACAAAAAATTAGTACTTACCTTAAACCCTTCTTCATACAAAATTTCACCTTAAGGTTTAACTTCCTATACCACTTCACAAATAGAGTTTTTAAAGTTAGGGGCTCTAGATTTAATGGGTTTGTGTACTTATTAAATATAGGGTATTTGTCATGTAAATTAGGGGGAATCAACTATTGAATTAGATCCAGACCTTATTGGTTGTATCCTTCTTTTTTTAAAACAACTATATGTTGCACAATGTGCCCTCTATAATATAACATAGTGGTACTCCCTTTGTAATACAACACACCAACTTATTAGAACACTCTCTATTCTATCTAATGTTTTAATCCATGTTCTCAGTGTAATATAATGCACTGACTTGCCTCATCCAAATATCATTGTTCAATCATATGAGTGCATTTATTTTTACAAATCACACTATAATAATTTAAAATCATTTTTAAAAATCAAATTTCCATGATGGTGCTGAATAATTAATCACTATGTGTTTAATGTTCTAAACGCACTAGTGTGTTTATTTAGAGAAATACATCTGTTACCACAGATTTTTTGACTGAAAATATTCTTTGATATATTTGTAAAATATATCTAGTGACTTATATATTTAATGTTACCAGTTTTATATTGATAAAAAATGTCTCTGAAAGCCAAAACTAAAAAAAATACTAATCGACCCAATGATAACACATCAAAAAAAGAAAAGAAGGAAAGTTATTTGTAAATTGTTTACACAATTAATATGTTTGATCTATATATAAGTTTAACTAATATGTATTTGTTGGTGTGTCATGCAGAGACGCAAAATGAATAAGGAGGAGACGCAAATCCTCCCCACCCCCCAAGAGCTCCTTGAGGCCTCCGAATAGAACCGTGCCCAACCAATCGAGCCACATGTAGCCAATCTCACCAATATCTGCAAGAGAACCAAAACTATGTCAGTGTCATCATAAATGCACATATAAACATAACTACTTAAAGAAATGTAGAAAACATAAAGACATACCTGCTGGCCCCCAAGTGTAGCTAGGAGGGAGACCCATCTCTGGATCCCCTTGAAAGTACATCCCTGCATATGTAAAGGGTAGGAACATCTCAGGGTTGGCCTCAAACCAAGCCTCAGTAATGGTGTTCCAGTAACGCCCCACCATACCACCACCTCCTCAAGACATCATAGCATCCCACCTCCTCATGCGAGGCTCCTATGGCCCCCTAGCAGGTACCTCCACCACCGGCCTCGGCAGCACCACCCCCTCGCATATGATGCTGCATAAAATATTGGCATAGGCAAAAAGCTTTGATCCATCTCTGATCTTGTAAAGTTGTGTCAGCATCATGTCATAGCAGAAATGATAAAATTCAAAAAAATGCCCGGCCCTCAGCCGGCGAGTGACCCAAACCTACGGGCTTGATGCCCAATGTGGAGCTGATGAACTTGATAGTCACAAAATAGCCTCAAAATCACACTGATTGGAAAAATATGTTATCGATCAAATAGCTATGCAGTCCTCCGTAAGGAGCGCCCTACCACAGTGACGCATCTAGAACTGTTAAAAATCCACCCTCTTGGGAGGAAGTGGAAACCGCAGCACCTCACCCTTAGGAAACAACCCAGTCACAAAGTAGATATCCATCTCATGAAATATAGTAAGGTCACACCAACGTAGCACAAACACCTTGCACCGCTGGTTCCAATGTTCGATTAGGTAACGCAGGAGTCAGTCCTGTGACCGAAGAAGGTCGTTCTCCACAAATTTTAGGAGACCCCATTGTGCCAACTGTTGGTGCACTTGACCATCGGTGGCTAAAGCAGTACAAAGCTTGGGCCAATACTACTCCCTCCAGAACAACCTGTCATCAAAATAGGAGCACATTAGCAGCATAAAAATATCAAAAACAGGAAAAAATTTCGAAAATATTGGACAAAATTTGCCTCGACCCTCTCAACGCCTTTCCCTCAGAAAAGTGCATGGAAGGCATTCCCAAGGTTGAGAAAAGCATGCATAAGGTACACAAAACCCTGATTTTACGTGGAGAAGGCAAGGTCTTACCCTGATCGCCTGCGTAATCCAGGGTAAAACTGGCTCAAAATCCATATAAACCAATATTGTATGGACCCTGACACCCTCAGAATGAAAAAAATAAAATACATGACATCATGGAGTTTACCTAGGCATAATATCGCTAATCCCTGGTGCTCAGGCTAACTGCAACGGCAGGAACTGCTTTATAGAAGCCTTTGACCTCTCAATACTCAACAGACACAAATGAATTGAATTAAGGCCATATTCACCTACATATCGCCCATTTCAAAAAATTTGGTAGACCATAATGAGAGCTCAAAAGGCCTGATGACTAGACTGAAAGTAGCACTGTTATGAGCACTTCATAATGCCAAAAGTCGATGCCACACATTTGCACCCCTGAAAAAATAATTTTTCAGCACTGGCAGGTATGCCCTCTCTCATCTTCTTTTTAAAAAGCACATGTCTTTCAGTAATATTTTATAAATAAGATGCTTTGACTTTAGGTAGTTTATCTTGCAGGTAGTACACAAACCATCCACATCTCCATCCACTAAAAGTTCCAGAGGAGGTATCATTCTACCCCCAAAATGATAGATTCCTAGAGAAACTCTGCATATCCTGACATAATTTCTCCATAAGAAATTAACGATATGTTCCAAACACCCAACCATGTTTATCATCACCTCACCTTGCACATGATAGGCATTCTCGTTGGTCAGTGGAGCCTCCCCTCCATGGCACTCGTCACCCAATTTAGACCATATATCACAAACAATAGTGACACCCTGCCCATACCAATGTAGTCCGGGAAGCACCTCATGCCCATTCGCTCACCATGCATAAGCTCAATTTTTAACATATGAAATCAAACCCCTTTCCCAGACAACTAGGTTGTACAAGAGGATCAAAAGTGCACTACCACACCTCACATTTGGCCCACCATACCTCCATCAACATAACCCATCTGCGATACTTTTTCATCCTCTTCATGAACCTCACACATGAGACCCACTAATGGGGCCCCCACCCTCAGCAAAACACCTTCCTCACATCATTAGTGAGAGAAAAATTTCATCTTTTGGGGCACTCTTCTCTATGCTTTGTACAAACCAAACCCCATTATTGTATTCTTTTGGTAAGTGCACAAATACCACAAACGATGCACTATGTCCCCCACCCACTCATTCATTTTTTCTCCCATGGCAGCAGTCCCTGACCACCCTTGGTTGGAGTATACCACCCTCACACAAAATCCACTATGACATTCGTAACTAGTTTATACCTACCCTCGAAGTCCTACCCACTCCAGGGATTTCCCCATAAAAAATAGTTATGACTGTTGCCAACCTACTTTTTATACTCTGACCTTCGGCCACTAATCCCCCCTCGCCATCATGCCTATGTTAAACCCATCAAATCTAGGATCATGATCCTCCATATCAATGACCCCCTCATTCAGTTGAGGCTTCCCTGTTGTCAAGTTTAACACCTCTTTTGCAAAAAGAAAGCAGTACCTTGGATCACCCCTCCCCATAAACGTGGCATACTCGGGTGGCACTGTGGGAGACATCATTTCCCACAGATGTCATTGATCCTCCTGACATTCGACTACACCATAAGCTTTCATGTCAAGATGGTATCGTACCTTAAAGCCATTGCACTTTGGTCAAATTCGTCGAAGAGCCATGCCTTTATAAGCGTCTCTGTCAGCAATGCTTACACGGGAGGTCCCAACCAATGCCTATGCATACAATGCGAATTTACATGCCATACCAAGCTTACACATATGGGTACCACATTCCACCTATTGTTAAAGGAAAAACACCCCTGAGGGCATCAACAATCATCTTCATCAACCAACACATAAATACCATATTAGTGACACATAAAAAACATGTATTTATCAAATAGATTTGTTTAACTAGCCAAAGCATTACAAGAATGGGACAAGCCTGCATTGTAGAAAATTTGTATATATTGTATTATACCATTGCTTACAGGGGTCCCATAGGACATGATCGATCTTCGACCCAGTGCAAGGTGTCTCCAAATCTAAGCTACACACAAGTTTCTCTCTCTCTACACACAATATACAGAAAAGAAACTATAATGTATTTTAGCTATACAGTTCTTCCTACACCTCACACATTAGGGGGAAATTGTTATCACTGGAAAATCGTACAAGCAAAGGTGACATTATTTAATTTCAGGAAGAATGATTTACATGGCTGAGAGACATTAGAGAATCTGAAAGTATTTAAAAATCTCTATGTTCTGAGGAAAATTCAAATTGTGTACAAGAAGGAATAGTCAAATGTGACTTTGCGTGCAAAATCCTTCGATAAACGCGCCTTTGTGCACCTTTTGAACCAAATAATTCACAATCCTAGGAGTGGCTCAAGTCACTTTTCGGGACCACAAGGTACACTCAAGGACATCGATTCCACACTTGAAGCTGCCTAAGGACAGCCACCAAAGCCTCCTTAGGACATCAAGGGAAAACACAATGGAATAAATGTGGCACACAATGGAATCAACCTCCTCTCTTGGGTCACTACTCACAATGTACCAAGAGAGAAAAGGAGGATTTGAATTCCACTATAAAAGGCCACCAAGAGATGAGAAATAGGAGAGCACATTGTTATGTTGGCTAGAATTACCCCATGAAATACGAGCAATGTGTGAACCAGAGAAGAGATAAAGGGGACTCACTTTTTGGCCATCCAACAACTCCAATTCACCATAGTAGAGAGAGGGAGATTGTGCGCCAAGGCAGCTCGGAAGTAAAGACATCCTTGCATTGGGACATACAACCCCTAGTTCTAAGGGCCCCTTAGCAACTGGGTTAAATTTTCATCCTCATTTCCTACCAGCACTCAATAAGAGGGGACGTAAGCATTGTCGTTTGGATTATTGAAGTTGTTTAACTCTATTTAGAGATTTTGTGTTATTTTTTTAAGTTTTTGTTTAATTTTTACATTTGAATATGCATGCTATTTCTCTATCTAGTATGTTTATATTCTAGCATGTTCCACCAACTTTCTTGACTCCATTTATTTTATGCATGTGACCAATAACTTAAGAGGGAAAGCCACACCCCTTAAGTTGGTGTGATTTCGTACATATGTGCACCAAACACAATAACACAGGATTGGTGACTCCCTTGGGGATCAAACCCAAAATATTGGGTTTCGTAGACCAGTGGAGTCGCCAATCCTGTGTTAGTGTGTTTGGTGCACATATGTATGAAATCACACCAACTTAAGGGGTGTGGTTTTCCCTCTTAAGTTATTAGTCACAGGCAGAAAATAAATGGATTCAAGCAAGTTGGTGGAACATGCTAGAATATAAACATACTAGATAGAGAAATAGCATGTGTATTCAAATTTAAAAATTAAAGAAAAACTAAAACAAATAACACAAAAGCTCTAAATAGAGTTAAACAACTTCAATAATCCAAACGACAGTGCTTACGCCACCTCTTATATAGTGTTGGTAGGAAATGAGGATCAAACTTTAACCCACTTGTGAAGGGGTCCTTAGAACTAGGGGTTCTAAGTCCCAACGCAAGGATGTTTTTACTTCTGAGCTACCCTGGCACAAAGTCTCCCTTTCTCTACTATGGTGGACTAGAGTTGTTGGATGGCCAACAACTGAGTCCCCTCTATCTCTACTCCAGGTCACACATTGTTGGTATTGCTTGGGGCAATTTTGGCTAGCATAAAAATGTGCTCTCCTGTTTCTCATCTTTTGGTGGCCTTTTATGGGAGAATTCAAATCCTCCTTCCCTCTCTTGGTACATTTTGGATAGTGACCCAAGAGAGAAGGGTGATTCCATTATGTGCCACGTTTATTCCATTGTGGGCTCCCTTGATGTCCTCAAGAGGCTTGGGTGGTTGTCCTTAGGCGGCTTCAAGTGTGGAATCAATTCCCTAGAGTGTGGCTTGTGGTCCCAAAAAGTGACTTCCACCACTCCCAAGATTGCGTGCTTTTTGGGTCAAAAGGCGCGCAAAGGCGTGTTTATCGAAGGATTCTGTGCACAAAGGCACATTTGACTAGTCCTTCTTGTACGAAATTTTATTTTTCCTCAGACCTTACAGATTTTTAAATACTTTCATATTCTCTAATGTCTCTTAGCCCTGTAAATCCTTCTTCCTCACATTAAATAATGTCACCTTTTCTTGTACGATTTTCCAGTGATAAAAAGGTCGATAAGATTATTTCTAATTTAAGTGCAAAAGAGTGTGAAATCATGACAGAAAAATTGCAGAATGATGGATTACATGAATCAAAAAATACTATTCAATATGAGTATTTTATTTTTGGACTCTAACAATGTAAACTTTGAAATGAGAATGGAAACGAGTACTTGTTTTTGGAGGTTGCAAAAAATCATCATATTTTGTAAAGTGTTGATTCAAAATACTCTTAATTTTTTTTTTAGCATATTTTTGACACATCAAATTTTCTTATGTATGAAGTATAAACATTATTTTTAAAATGTTAGTGATTTTTATGTTGATCTTGAAAAGTGTTGATGCCAGTATCATCCACTTTTTTTAGAAGACATATTTTTTACTTTATATTTTCTAATGTATTAAATGTTAAGAATTGTTTTATAATTTAACAATTTTTGAAGTACGTGTCTTCCTCCTCTTCCCTAAGATATTTTTTTAAGTGTTTTTCAAGTTTGTATTATTTTGTTTTTCTTCTCATTTTTTTTTGTAGTGAGATCTTCAATTTTTTGCAGTGTTAAAAAAAGGTCAAAATTTAAAAGTTTCAATCTTCTATATAATTATATATTGTTAAATAATATTTCATTTCACATAAAATAATTGTCACTAAAAAAAACAATTATTTTTCACAATTTACATAAAAGTACACATTTTGAATATAGATATAACAAGAAAAATACCAATTTTGAGACATCTTTGCTAAAAGTGACATTTGAAGTAAACCATTTTTATAGTGAAAAACTAGCAAAAAATGTATAAAAAATAGCATTTTTTATGAATTTTATGTCAAAATTAATAATAATAAAAGTTTTTTTCAAAAATTAAATGATTCACATAAAAAATTAAGTGAAAATCACATAATAAAAATATTAAACATAAAATAACAAAAATAAAACTTATTTTTCTCATAAAATGTCAAAGTCAAAACATTACAAGTACATATTATTAATAGTTACAAAAAATGAGCTTCATCTAGAAGATTAACTAAAATTTAATCAATAATATCAGGTAACCCAAAATCTTCATCTTCAAGGGTTTCATTATTGTATTCTTCCACAATATTTTCATTATTGGCTTTAGATTGGTCAATTTACTCTTTTGATGGATCTATAATGTCTGTGAATCTCTCGAAGTATGCCTTTGAAATCATTCCATATAATGGCGGTTGAGGTTCCTTTGATTTTTTTCCACATGGGATTCATTAAAATTCCCTTTCCTTAAACCAACTCCTTGCATTGCATCTCGAAGAAATTGAAGAGAATTAATTATTTGTGGAATAAATTTGCATTGTACTGGGTTTTTCTCAATGGAAATGCAAGTTCTCAATGCAAACTAGAAAAAGTTATGCATACCTCTGAATATTTAAAACTTTACTTTGACACCTTTTTAATTGATTTTTTTGTCAATTTGATAACCTATGGGCCATAAAACATTCCTTATGAAAGGATAGGTCAACCTCTGTCTTATCCCCAACACATTTCTATTCAAATTCATTATGAATAAATATAAACATTTGGATGAAATTCATAGACATCCTATACTCAATATATGTATTATGATCACATTCCAATAACATTACCTGTGTATTTGTTAAAAAAATATAAATTATACATTTCATTGTTTCAAAAGGCGGGTTATTGGGATATTCCTCCATCAATTTCCTTTTAGCTTCTACAAAATGGTTCCCCCCAACTACATAATAATTGTATTCAAAACATTTTTACTTGTAAAATGTTTCTTCGTGTAGGACATGAATTGGATCAACAAGAAGAACATAATCTACCACATGTGCATAAGGATGTACCTCATCAATGTTTTCGAATTGTGAACATGCAAGTGGTGTGGCTTTCTAATTTGATATTTGAATTGTCCTTCATGTCTCTTGTAAATTTTAGTGACATTAATTTGAAATGACTGACTTCCCTCAATTAAATGTGTGTTCATCGAATTATGTCGAATGGAATTTTCTCTTGTGTTAATAACACCATCCTTTAAATCAGCTCTTAGTGTAATGATTTCACTACTTCCTTTTGAGTTTTCACTACGACCTTCAATACTGTAAATGATTTTTTCATAATGATAAACTTTTAGTTTCTTCCTCCTATTGGTTATCATTTTCTCTTCAATAGAAGAAATCTCCACATCATCAACTAGAAGGGACACATTCTTAGGCATTTTTGTTTTTTCTCTTTTATGGCTCTTCTACTTTCTAACATAATTTCTAATCTAATCCTCAGTAATGGAAACATATTATTCATACTCATTTTCAACATCAACTTCCACCTCTTCAAAATTAACATATCTAGCTTTACTAGATTGATATATTTTATATAGTCTTGTAGCATCATTAAGTACTATTTTTTTCTTCTTTCCACTATCTTCTTCTTCATGTTCATGGAAAATGCTGACAACATTCATAATATGTCTCTATATAAAATAGATTCCCCCCAACATAATTGAAATACTCTCAACAAAATCATGTTGAAAAAAATATAATATGTCGATAATAACTAAGTTATTAGAAATATAATGATACAATTAGAATAGCGAAAACGACATAAATATGAATAAAAATACTTACAATATTTTTTGCAATATCATTTATGATTTGTTTGCATATCCTTGAAGAATATTCCCCTGTGTTATACATCTCCAATATAAAATGATACCTAATCTTATCATGTGACTTGGGAAGTTTTGAAAGTATATAAACATTTTATGAATGCTCCATAATATATAGGTTTATTACTTTTCCCACCAACTCATAACTTGTGGCATCAAAATTCTTACAAGAATATAGATATAATTGCAGATTTTTGCCTTTTCTATCTTTCACATACCATGCATATTTTGAACAATTCACTTGTTTTGATTTCTTCTAGTATGAAACCAACTTCTTTTCTTTTGGGGATGTATCTACTACATTTGTAGTAATTAACTCAGGTTTAGTTCATTCAAAAGTATTTTTTGAGGGCCCACTTCTAGCTCTAGATGATGCAATTATTGGCTTTGGTCTAGGAATATTGAGAGAAATATTCATTGATGTTATTTTCCTGCAAACATATATATTTACAAATAAATAAGTAAATAAAAAGAAAACCAAATAAATTACGTAAACAAACAATAGGAAAAAAATTAAAAAACTAAAAAACACGAGAAACATGTACATTGCTCTGTAGAAACCAATTCCTTAATTTCTTTTTGAACATCCTCCGCAACCACCCATTAGCAGGGGACTAGTGTTCATGCCTACCAAGGCACAAGGCGAGTTGATTCTCAGAAATTGTGCCCCTACTTGGTAAGGGGTTGATTGCGCGAGCACTCGCCCATGGGCGTGCTCACCTGCAACACAGTGGTTCAAGGCCACTGTACGAGCTCGTAGCATGATGGTCATGAGCTACTCTGTTGCGAGCATCCACCTAAGTGCAACGTTTTTATTGGGCTCAGGTGGATTTCGAAAATACAATGACCGAATTCATTGTGCTAAAGGCAAGTACACCCAAGGATGGGTCCCTACCCAAGCCCAATGGTGTCACTGGGCTCAGATAATCACCTACACGCAGCATGTCGTCCATTTTCGTGGCCACCATGCTACGCGCAGGTGTGATCATGGGCGAGCGCCCACTCGCCTGCAGCACGGTAGCCATGGTGATTGGAGATGTGTTATGGGCAGACACGTGCATAGGCAACCACCCGCCCAAGCCCAACGGTGTCATTGGGCTCAGGCTAGCGCCTTATCGTAGCACGTAAGCCATGGCTATGGCCTCCATTCTGCGGGCGAGCGACCATCATTCTACATAAAAGTGCCTATTCGTCCATGTGCCCATTGCCCACCTATAGCACGGTGGCTATGACCATGACTATTATACTTCAGGAGCCTGCCTATGGGCATGCATGCTCGCAACACGATGACCACAACCATGACCACCATGTCGCGGGCACCTGCCTGTGGGCGTGCCTACCTGCAGCCTACCTATTATGGCTGAGTCGTGTGTGCCCACCGACCCCTAAGACCATTGTGGGGGGGGGGGGGTGGTGGTGGGCATACCCATCCAAGTGATAGAGGCTGACACTAGGCATTCATGCCAGTGCACCCCTAACCCATGTGATTTTTTTTAATTTTTTTTTTGAAAATAAATTTATTTGAATTGGTTTTCTATGGTATTCTAGATGAACCTACCAACCCATAGAAAAGGTAACTACTACTAAGCCTAGGAAGGTTTAAAACATGTACTCGGTGGGATTTGAACTTGAGTCTTCTTTATTTTAATAATTTCCTAATTTTTGAAATAATAAATTAGGTTATTACCTAAGAAAAAAAAAAAATTAAAAAAATTGATTTCTTGGAATCCAATAAATTATTTTCCTCAAATTCCTCGTTGAATGGTCAAAGTAGAAGGAAACCTAACCTTTCAAAGGCAATAATATCCCATTGACTATTTTTCATTGACAAGTTGAATGGTCAAAGTAGAAGGAAACCTAACTTTTCAAAGGCAATAATATCCCATTGACTATTTTTTCATTGACAAATTTGCTGCTCCATAAAATCGCTCCAAGATTTTAAACAAAACCTCGAGAAATCTTAATGTGATGTGAGGAATAGTGACAATGATTTTTATTATATAGAGAAAATTACTGGATTGTTTTACCGCGGGGTAAATGTGGTATTAAATTTTTTATTTTAAAGAAATCAATATATAGTTCCTATTTTTGTGATACAATAATTTGTGTTACATGTGGGATAAAAAATGTAATAAACATTAAAAAAATTATATAATCAAGTAAATATTATATTATGTAAGTAAGATTTATTTTAATTTGGAAAAAAATATTAAAAGAAAATTGTGTAGGAAATTTGAATCAAAATTAGTGTCAATATTCAAGAGAATATTTTAGTAGATTTTTTCTAAATAATCGTAAAACTAAAATTTGGAGGGACAATTGAAACAATTTTTTTGGAGGGAAAATTTTCGATGGAAAAATTGGAGGGGAAATTTCATTTTTTCAGCTATATATTTTCATTGGGAGACAGTGAATTTGCGTCGTTCAACATATTTTGCATGAATTTTATGGATTCTTCTGACAATAAATATTTTTTTATGAATCACTTACAATATATTATAACGCGTCAAACTTTTAGTCGTTTTTATCTTAGTCATTAATTGGTTGTCTCCAATTTATTGTCTAGTAGTATATTTAGTCACAAATTTGGTCATTACTTTAGTCATTGATCTATTCATTCATTTTCAGAGTTACTAGCCAAATATAAAACAAAATAAATTACCAAATCATCACCCAAGAAAACCAATTAATGACCAAAGAAATATGATGAAAATATTGGTCATTTTATAAGATACTCTAAATTAACTACTAATAGTTAATATATATGAAAATTTTAGTCATTGTTTGAAACAACTTAATGACTAAATAAATATGACTAAATTTTCGCCGTGTTATAAGATACTGTAAATTAGCTACTAATATTCATATATATGCAAATTTTAGTCATGTTTTGAAACCAATTAATGACCAAAGAGATATGACTAAATTTTGGTCATGTTATAAGATACTGTAAAATAGCCACTAATAGTTGTATATATGCAAAATTTAGTCTTCATTTGTAATAAAAAATTTATCACTTATAGTAGTCATTTATCTTTGTTTCGTAGTTTCATATTCATTATGTAAATGACTACTTTAGTAGTCTATATTAATTTCATTTAATTTCATTAACAATCACTATAAGTGAATAATTTAGTCGTATATTCATTTTATTTGTGTTCATCATTAATAAACATAAACTACTAATTTAGTAGTTTTAGATTGATTTTATGTGTTCATTATTAATCAACATAAATTAATTGGTATGATCTTGCAACCAGATTAAAAAAAATGGCATACAATGTATAAGATCATCTAATATGAAAACACAAAGTTACATATGTTAATTACAATACTAAATATTATCAATTGAAACTATAAAAAAATTCAACCACATAAATTATATTATATAAAATATCAATTATTAAAATATGAGTTTCCAACTTAATATTGGTTGGAGTAAAATTTACACATGAAATATTGTTTCATCACTTCATAAAATTATCATTTTGTTACCAAGGCATTGCAGATGAACTCACCAACTCCGAAGGCTTTACCATCAATCTCTATGTGTGTGTCTTATGAGGGATATTGGCTCTACAAGTACCACTAGACCAATTCTCTTCTCTCTCTCTTCACTTTATCTCACTAGTGTTATTTTTATCCTCTTTCATAAATTCCTGCTTCTTGCCATCAATATTGAGTCCTTTTTTTTGAAAAATAAAGAAGATAAAATGCAGAGTATAAGACATGAAAGACGATGAAAACTGGAATATAATCTAAATTAGACAATAAAGTATTTTTACGATATATGCGTCAACATAAAAAATATTTTCAATGTCATTTTCCCCATAAAATAAAGAAACTCGAACAAGTTTTCTTCAGTTGGGAAATAGTGGTTTCTATGTGGCTAGATGACCTGCATAAAAAAAAATAAAAAAATGTCACCATATAAAATAATAACCTAGTAAAATTAGTATTCAACATGCAAGGAAATATTAGGCACAATCATGGTGACTCAGTTACATGCTAAATATATCAAGTTGTATATTACTTATACAATGTGAGAGTGCAAACAAATTCCTATAAAATGCCAAAGCTAAGTCTAAAATAAAATGAAATGACGTAAAAATTATACAATAATAGGTTAGCCTCGTATACATGTATAAAACATGGTAATTTAGAAGGCTAAGTGAATAACTCCAAGGCTATAATTCGATGATGTCAAGAATTCCAAATTATGATGAGCATTTCTTCAGATAAGAACTACTATTTGGGTCCATTATCACATATGGATAAGCCAACTAGTCTGTATCAAATTATTAATGTTTTTCTTATATTTATGGGTGACTATAATATAAGTGGATAAATTTCAAATAAAATTCCCTTCCCATTGTGTTCCTCGCACATGGTACAATATATTAGATATGATTTGGAGAAAAATTCCAACATAAAAAATATGTAGAAATCACCACTAGTAATCCACCCAAAAGGATTATTTTGAAATGTAACTTTGAGATTCTAGTTCTACATGATTCTTGAATGTATAATCCACATTTAATTCCAACACCAAACTTCAAATTTGAGGTAACACCTACGACCATCCTCAATCACTCAAACTCAAAAAATCAGTGATCGTTATAATGAAAAGATAAAGTAACAGTAGTTTTGATATGTTTTTCATATTTACATGGAAATAACCAATAGTTTTCCCATATTTACTGGTGAGCCCTGGTAATGGACCAAGAATGATGCAAATCCCAGAGGCTGCCCTACTTTAATTTATCAACCCAGGGTTCATTCAAAGTTGGAGGTGGGAGTGTTATATAAACATCATATGCATTCTACTCATGTCATTCTCTTCTGAGCTCTACAAAAGGGTTCCATTTCTAGGGTTTATGGATGAATTCTGTCACACTTATGAATTTAGACCCAGGGATAAAAATGATTCAAATTCATTACTTTATCAGTAAGAAAATAACTATTCTACATCAATCAATTACATCTAACTACTCTGTAATGAAATAAATATACACATTAATCTATGATAAGAAATGGAAGAAAACTAGGCATCTTGCATGCAGTAAATTGCATAAGGGAAACTAACCTAATCACACTTTGTTGGGAAAAATGGATAAATGAACTCTGTCTACTCTATTTTCTATCTATTATTATTTTAATCATGCAACTAATCATGACCTAACTATGCTTGTAAATTCCTTGTTTTGCAACTAGGAGGACAAAGCACTATGGTGGCTTATGGAACAATTTAACTCAGGGGTGAAACACTGCAGGTGTCTAGTTTGTTTTGGCAGGTATGGATGAGGTATATGGTGGCTTCTAGGCTTAAGGAGGGGCCCATTCATGTTGTTGCAAGTGCTGCTACATGTTTCCTGTAGTGCTACAAGAAAATCTTGAATTGCTACAGGAAACAGTCTGAGTGCAATCCGTGGCCAAAAATGGTTGATACAAGTATAAGGAAGGTGGAGTGAAGGTGTATTTGGATGAGGGGAAGGTGGAAGACCCATTGGCCAAGCTCATAACCTATTGATAGGCATGCTTTTGATCTCTAGGGTTTTCTCAGTGCACGAAGATGAAAAATATGAAAACAAGTCTGACGGCGATTTTGAGGAAGAGAAGGGTGATGAAGGGTAAGAAATGAACTTTAAGGTGTTGGTGAAGTCCTACTTTGTTGTGCTACATGAACATACAAGAAAAATACCTCTTCATGCAACAAATATTGACAAATTCATGATGAAGGAAATTGAAAAGATGAATTGAATTTGGAAATAAAATCTAGTTTAGCCTACAAACAGAGATCTAACATTGCATTCTAGACATATTAATGGAACTACAACAACTTAACTATTCATTCCAAGAAATCATAAAGTAAAAATTAATTTTGGCCTCTGGATAAGGTATACCCTCCTCAAGCTCCAATGAAAGAGATGGGAGAGGGAGGCTTGAAACACAAATTTATGAGTTTATAACCTACTCTACCAACATGTAAGCAAGCTAAATCTACAACAAAAGAAAAATGGAAGAAAACTAGTGAATTGAAATGCAAGTAAACTAGATAAATACTCATAAGAAAAACTAGCTACAATGACATAAAAGTAAATAATTAATGCACAAGAGAGACTAAGGAAAATGGATTGGGCCCTAACCCACAAGCCTATCCCTATAAAACTAGATCAGTGAAGAATAATCTAAATACTGATTTTATTACAGAACATAGTCTCATTACATCAACATGAAAGTCTCAAAAACCTATTACAAAAGATAAGAGTGTATTATCTTTCTTCAAAGTTTGAATCCTAATGAGATATTTCTTAGCCATATTTAACCTATAGTGTAGTTACCAACATCTCCCTAAAAATTAGGTGATGTGTTCACTTTTACTGCAAGTGAAGTGTAGTTATGGTGCACTTGATCTTGAGTTTTCTTGATTACCTTTGATTTCAAGTTGTTGGAGGGAATCTCGTGGATACCTTAGCTGCCTTTGGGAGTTAAGGAGGTGGAGAATCCCTCTATAATATATCCTTGCTGTATACTTTGAGCTTTAATGGAAAATTTTTCATAAAATATGCAATATCTTTGTGATTTTTAACTCATGTTAGGCATTCGAAGTATGAAAAGCGTCAATCACCATCTAAACTAGCAACATAAGACCATAATATAATTAAAATTAAAGAAAAAGACACCTAATATGGCAAAAAGGTGACAATTAACCCCTCCAAATGTACCTAATGATGGAGCTCATCATCACCCCCATAAAAAATGGTTGCTCATCCTTTGAGCAGCTTAGTCCTCCTTCTGCATTTCTTTCAAAGCTTTGATGGACCCTCATTATTTTCTGCTTCCTCCCATTCTCTACTCTTCTCATCTTGGTCCTTTCCATCACTCAGCCCCAGAATCAAGGGTGTAATCAACTTCAAACCAAGGCACTAAATCTCTTTGTCCTGCATGGCTCTCTTTTATAGTGGTTCTCTTTCTAAAGCACCTCTCAATATTTTTGGTGTGTGGTACTCGATTTTTCTAAGGATGTGAGGGAGTATGTTCCATCTCCTTTGGCTAGCCATTATGCACTCATCTCCCAACAACCTAGAAACATCATAAAAGTGAGACATGGCTTCAGCTTGTGTGTGAAGGTATTTTTCTGCAAGTGAAAGATCCTTTTCTATTTTAAGATGGTTGTTGACGACTCCCTTAGGGATGAACAGTTCTGCCCTAATGTGTAACATTTCTCTATTTTCTCTCCTCATAACCCTTCTCATTTATTGTGCTTTGGTCTCTTTATTAACCATCCATGATTCTAATTCCATTAACTAGATGTATCCCATCCTAGGATTGGGGTCCCAAATTTTCAAGTCTATCAGCACAAGGTTGTGCATGTAGAACTCTGCCATTTTTTCCATGTCCGCCATACTTGATTGGTTGCAAAAGTCAATGAATTGTATATAGTTTTGAAAAGGTAAGGATCCATGGGAGGCTAATTTTTTATTTGAAATAGGAGCCACTACTCCTTTAGGTAAACTACATAGGAATCTGATGGATATCTATGGTTAATGGAATCCATGCAAAACTTTTCCATGGTGGCCATTTGTTCGTCCTTTTGCTGAAGTTGCTCCTAAAATGATAGATTATCTAATTGGGACTCCTAAAGCTTCTCTTTCAACATGGATTCTCTGAGCCTAACAATAGAAAATTCCTTCCTGAACTCATCCACTTTTCCCTCAATGACCCCTATGTCATGAACACCTTTAGATGTGGCAAGATTCATCCAATGATGAGTGTGTGCCCCCTCCTCCTCCAAATGATAAAATAAAGGCATTGTGAAATTTTGAGGAATTAATCTTCCCCCTTTAATGTATGTGTAGTAAGAGTTGAGATTGGGTTGAGGGCTAGGGTTTGGCACTACACCTACATCTTTGAGGATCTGTTTTGGTGAGGTGGTTTCTTCCATGTCATATTTTCCTCCCTCTTTTTCATCCTTTTCCTCAATCTTGTGCCTTGTCCTAAACTTCTTTGACCTCTTGCCCATCTATGCTTGCCGTTTCTTCCTCAACCAAGGCCTTTTTCTATAATTCCGGACTTGCTAGATTTTCCTGTAGTAAAAACAAGTTTTCTTGTAGAAAAATTTGTTTTGCTTGTTGAAGACCATCTTTTTCTTCTTTTTGACTCTTTTCAGTCTTTGGAGGGTCTATGGGGGTTGCATTAGGTGTATGGGATTCTAAAATTGATGTGTGTCTTTTGATGTAGGTTACAGGGTTCCTCACAGGTGAGGTGACTTCTTGCACCATTACTGCCTCTAATCTTATTTCATCATATTTCTTTGGTGGTTCCTCATTGGAAATAGGGCTCTTGGTGGGAGTATGTGGTTTCCCTTGCCTCACCCTGAGACTCTTCCTGGTCCTGAAATACATAGGTGTTTACCTCTTCCTTTTTTTTCTAATAAGTGTTCTCGAAGTGAGTAGGGTAGAAACCACTTCCTGATCTGTAATGTCTAGTGACATGTTGGTGTCTTGAGGGAGGTTTCACTTCCTAGGATAGGTTCCAATCCTTCATTTTCCTTAGTCGTTTGTTCCTCCTTCCCTTCATATTTTTCTTTCTCTTTCTATATTTTCTTTGTGTTTTCTACTCCAATCTCCATCCCTTCTTTTTCTTCCTCATCTTCTCCCTCCTCCTCTTCCTCTTCTTCTTCTACCTCCTTTTCACCCTCATCTTATTCTTCATATACCTCCCTCTCTGTAAGGTTAGAAGCATAATTTCTCCCAATTTGGGTAGCTATGAAGGCTTCCCTCTCAATGTCTATGAAATAAAATGAAGATAGATGTAGGTTTAATCTTCTCAAAGTATCATTTACTATCAGCTTTATGAGGCCATGATGAGCCAAGTGCTGGTATTTTCTTTACCTCACCTTATTTCTCATGCCAGTTATGGATTTCAGGATGAAATGAGGGTTGCTTAATATTAGTTCTAGAGGGAGTTCTCCTTGAAACCTAAGTTCATTCAATAATCTAAAATGATACCCATAGACCACTCTAAGTCTTCCTTCACAAGAAATAAAATTCATGATATGGAAGGCTACTTAATCCTAGAGGTATGGAAGGCTTTCTCTCCTCACTCCATTTTTGTCTTCAATGTATTCTTCTCATCGTAGAAAGAAGATCTTATTTTCTATAGTTCTAGGCATTCTTTCCTTAACCCATTTGACTCCTAAGACCAAAGTTGTAACTTTTTTTATGATTTCAGGTGATAGTGTGCTGGCTAGGCCTCTAACCATAGTGGTGGCTCTCTCCTCTCAGTGTGATTGCAGAGCCACTGAAAATTATCGAGTTATCCCTTCATCAAAACCTTTTAAAATCTCAAATAACAATAAACATTGGTGATTTATGAAGATTTCGATGACTGGAGGATGTTGCCTAATTGTCTTAATATCAGTGGTCTCCCTTACCTTAATCTCAGTGGTCTCCCTTAATGGAAACCACTTACCTTTGTCCTCTGGTTATTTTTAATGAGATATGGTAGCTTTGGGAAGAAATTTCAGCCATAGGTGACTTTGTGTTGCCTTTTGTACCTTTCTTGATTTCCCCCTGAAGTTTCCTGAAGAAAATGTATGTTTCCTGTAGCATGATGGTGCCTTCAAGCTCTAATATTAGTGTTTATCTCCCTAATGGCTTCCAATTATCTCCTTCTCTTACTACTCTTAAAAATGCTGAGCGAAGCGGTAGAAATGAGACATAAATTACCTTTATGGCATTATAAACTAAATTTGGAGCGTTGTGCTGACTCGTAATTAACATGAGTTTTCCTCTTTGAGACCTTTGGTCCCACACTAGTTAATGATTGTTAAGACTCATAATCAACTTATTCATACACATTTAATCCCTCTTGACTTTCCCAGGTGTCATGCACTTTTACTATTCCTTTAGGTTAACTTTACGAAGGTGGCCACGTTAACTGACCACCTTTTTTCCTTCTGAATTTCTAAAACTCGACATTAAACTATTTTGGGCATTATGAATGCATAATGAGAGGTGAAGGGACATACCTGAGCCTACCTGGTGCTGGTGTTGTGATGAATGAGATGGTAAAAGGAGCTAGAGCTTGTGGTTGAAACGATGATCTCTTCTTTGAAATATTTTTACTTTCTTATTTATTTTCTGAGTGAGCTCCTTATCTTTTATGAGTGAGATGTTTAATATTTTTTCTTCTTGCAGGTGTTGCATGGAGATATTAAGGTGCAATGGCACGTGTGATTTCCCCCCTGGAGTCTACTCGTGGCCTTTTGGAGTCATCCTCATCATCTTTTCTTCATCTTTTGGCCTTGTTGTGTCACACACAAATTTTCTATAGGAAACTTTCCAATTCTTGTGGCAACCTTCTTATTTTTTATTCTTGCTTCAGTTTCCTTATAAATGGAGGGAAATGGTTTATGGAGGATAGGAATGGAGTCATGGAATGGATGAAGTAGAGGCTATGTGAGTGAAGATGTCGCATGCCAAGTTTCAGATGATCTAGCTCCTAATGGTGCAACATAGGGTTTAGAGAGTGAATCCTTGTGCATGGAGTGAAATAAGGGGTTGGGAATGGTAGGTATAGGCAAAACATAAATTATCATTCTCTCCTTGAAGTTCAGAAATCCCTCTGAGATCTTCTTCCTTACTGACTGTAGAATATACAAGAGTTTCTTGTAGTGTTATAGAAATCTTATAGCTGCTATATTTTCCTTTAGCAATTACAGTTAGGAGAAAAAAATTAAAAAATTTCCTATTTGAGGGGTGAAATGGATGAATGTGCGCAGGGAAAATTTTAAGGATGGAAAATTATCTTAAATTTTAAAAGCATTGGCGAATCGCACTAGTCTCTAATATGAAAACTATAAAATGTTTGTTGATGTTTTTGTAAAATTATTCGAATTTGTAACAATTTTTTATATACTCTATATATAATGTTGGTGATTTTTAAGGAAAAAATAGTTTTATATTGTAAAATTTGGGCGAATCATTTTTATAAAAGATGGAAATCGATGAATCGTTTTTTTGGAAAAAACATGGAAAATTAGCCCACCTGCGAATAGTAGCCCCTAACATTTTCCATGAATGGGTGTATGTTGGAGTGGATAATGGAGTGTGCAACTAGAGAAAAAGGAGAAATGAAGAGAAACTGCTCCACTAGATCCCAAAAAATATCTGTGATCAATAACTTGCAAAACAAAAAAGAAAATAAGTGCATAGGTATTTTCCTTTTTTTCGTTCTTTCATTATTTTGTTTTTTTTTATTTTCTTTTTTGAAGGAGAATGGGCTGCCTCCACAGAGGTTTTCATCCCACAGGCCTAACTTTGGTGCCTCAGAGAGGTTTTCACCCAAGGATCTTTAATCTTATGTTTTTACCTTTTTCTCTCTTTCTCTTTTTCTCTAGGATTACCTCATGGAGGTTTTGAACCTGGAGTTGGCATAGGGTGCCTCAGAGAGGTTTTCACCCATGCCTCTTTATTTTTATTTTTTCCATTTTTTTTTCCAGGAGGGGGAGGCACTGGAAACTATTGAGTCTCCCATGACACAAACCTCCCTATATATTGAATTTATAAATTATGCCCTAGACAAGGGATTTTTGTAAACCTTAAGCATGTAACCATTGACAAGTATGGGAATTCCTTCCTCATCTAGGGTTGTGATATGAACTGCACCATTATCGTAGCATATTTCCACTTTGTAGGGTCCCGACCATCTTTCCATTATTTTTCCTTTGAAATACTTAAACCTTGAGTCATACAACAATGTCCAATCTCCTTCTTGAAAGGTCTTTTCATTAATGTACTTGTCATGGCAGACCTTCCTTTGGAGCTAGATCACTTCTGTGTGGAGGAAATCTTGCATCCTGAACTCATCCAATCCATTTAATTGCAACAAACTCTCTTGTTGGGAATTTGATATATGTATTTCTAACTCAGTTTCCATCCTTAAGGTGTTTAATTCAAATTCAATTGAAAGCAAAGCTTTCTTTCCATAGACCAGGTCATAAGGAGTGAACCTTGTTGTTGTTTTCCAAGTAGTACTGTAGGCCCAAGTAGCTTCTACCAATTTGTTTGCCCAATGTTTTCTTCTTCTCCTCACAAACTTGGTGAGGATGTTCTCTGAGGCTCTATTTTTTGCTTCCACTTTTCCATTTTCTTGAGGGTGGTAGGTAGTGGAAGTCATATCTTTATCTTTTGCCTCCTCAGAAGATTCTTAATAACATGAGAAGTTGATAGTGCCCCCTTATAAATGATTACCTCTATGGGGTATCCAAATTTGTAAAACACATTCTCTCTCAAAAAGTCTACTACTTTCTCCTTGGTTGCTATTGTCACAGCTTTTGTTTCAGCCCATTTTGTCAAGTACTTAGTGTAGACTATGATATAATTTTTTTGGCTAGATGGTGATCAATATGTCCAATGAATTCCATGCCCCACTTGTCAAATGGCTCAAGAGCCACCTGAGGGTGAAAATGAATCTCATACCTCTATGTAGGTTTCCTCGTCCTTTAGATCTGGTCATACCTGCTAGTGTATCTCTGGCATCCCAGTGAGGGGTGGGCCAATAGTAATATTCCTGCAAAAATTTGAAGGTAGTCCTTTTGGCATAAAATTGGACTTTAGAAGGGCTATCATGGAATTTGGAGAGGATATCAAAAAATTCTTCCTCCCTCACACATCTTTTGAGAATTTTCTCAGGGCCTAGCTTGAAGAATTTTCCCCCAATCCATGTGAAATGGGTGTTTTTTCTAATGATCCTACTTTTCTCCTTGAATGAGAGCCTAGGAGCGAACTTTTGAGAAACCAAGTTGTTAGCTATGTTAGTAAACCATGGTGAGAGTGTTGAGATAGAGAAGAGATGTTCTTCTAGCAGCTGGTCATCCACCATTCCTTCTTTATCTACAGATAAAGCTAACCTAGATAAAAAATCTGCAACAACATTCTCCTTTCTAGGTTGATCAACAATGGTTATGTCCAACTGTTGTAATAGTAACAACCATCTAATTGTTATAGAATTAACATCTATATTTTTCACTAAATATCTGATGGTTGCATGGTGAGTGTGTACAAATTTCTGATAACCAGTGACATAATGTCTAAATTTATTTAAAGCATGGAGAATGGCTAAAATCTCCTTCTTCGTGATAGTGCAATTGAGTTCATCCTTGGACAAGTTCTTACTGATGAAATATATTGCATATGGTAATTTTTTTTTAAATGCCCCAATGTTTCCCCCACAACTTTTTTTGATGCATCGGTGTGGATGTGGAAATGCAGAGACTAATTTGGACCTCGGAGAATGGGTGCAGTAGTCAACTTTCACTTAATGAGCTCAAAATATTCTTAACAAAGACTGGACCAAGTAAACTCAGAATATTTGGCCAAGTAACCAAATAGTGGTGAAGACAACTTATTGAAATATTTGATGAACCTTTTACAACAGCCAACTAACCCCAAGAACTCTTGACATCTCTCTGATTTTGAGGAGTAGTTACCCTTTTTATGATGGTGATTTTTTTCAAGTCCACCTGTATTCCTGATTAGGAGATAGAGTGCCCAAATAAAACTCTTTCACTTTTCAGGAATTCACACTTTTGTAGGCTTAGGGAGAGATGCATCTCCATGCATATTCTCGTCACCTTTCCAAAATTAGAGAGAGCTTCCCAGATTTCATCCCCATAGGGTGTCAAATCATCCATGTAGATATTAACTGATTCATGGACTAGCTCAGAGAAAATGCTCAAGACAACTCTTTGGAAGGTAGTTGGGGCCTTGCAAAACCAAAAGGGTAGGACTTGGTAAGAAAAGGTACCCCAAGGGCATGTGAAAGTAGTCTTCTCTTGGTCCTCAGTGATGATTTGGATCTGGTTATACCCTTTGAACGCATCTAAGAAGGAAAATAACTTCTTTCCTACAAGGCCATCAAAGACTTGTTCTATAAAGGGAAAAGGCAAATGGTCCCTCTTCAAGGCTTTATTGAGTTCCTGATAATCAACATAGATTCGCCATTTTCCATTCTTCTTCCGGACTAGGACAAAAGGACATACCCACTCAGTTTCTGATATAGGATAAATGAAACTTGCATCCAACAATTTCTGTAGTTATTCCTTGACTATGTCTTTTAAAGCTGGGTTCATCCACCTTTGGGGTTCGTGCACAGGCTTGCATCATTCCTTAATGTAAATATGATCTCTACATACCGAGGGATGCACCCCTTTCATGTCCTTGTAATCCCAAGAAAATTTGTCTACGTTTTCTTTCAAAAGTGGGCATAGCCTTGGTGGTTTCAGAGCGTGGCTTTCAAATTCTTTGACTATGTTTTCAAGAGGGTTGTTAGTGGGAACTGGTTTTGAATGACATGGCCAGTGAGTTCATCTTCATCAATATGCCCTCTTATCAGAACAACATCTATGGTATAAATGAGGGTAGTGTTGTATACCTAATCTTCTTCATTCTCCAACCATATAGGTAGATCATGATCAATGGAAGGTTGGGATGGAGGATATAATACTATATGTTTAGACAAGGGCCCATTCTTAATAGTCATTTTTTTGGCCCAATAGCTGATATAAGCATTGAAAGTGGCTAACCAAGGTCTACCTAAGACGATAGGATATCCATTGAACTTGGTTTTTTGCTGTAGAATTTTGAAATCTATATGATTCACCCAGGATTCAATTGAAACCACAACATTGTCAATAATTCCTTCTGGAGTTACTGTGGACTAATCTACAAGCTGGAGAGTTGTTGTGGTTTTCCTCAAAGTCCCTTGGAGGTTGAGTTTCAACATAGTTTCCTTGGTCATAATGTTGATGGAAACCCCGAGATGAATTAGATTATTCGTGACTATGAACACATCTATGTGCACATCTACAAATGGACTGCCAAAGTCTAGGTACTTTGGAAAGATCACCCTTCCCAACATTAAGTTGGGTATTTGTCATACTACATTGATGGTCGGGGTATATTTTTTATTTCTCCTATGTTTCTTGAAGCAATTTTCCTTCATGAACCTATTTTATATAGGGACATCCTTAATGCCCTCGAGGAGGGGTATTTTTACACGCTTAGGAAAATAACATTGTTGGATATGGAGGGTGGTTGAGTGTTACTTTCTTCATTTTCCTCCTCAGCCTCTATAGGTGGATATGGAAGGTGGTTGTCTGGGAGTACTCTTACCAACCTGAGATTAATCTCCTGTATCTTCCCAACATAAGCTGGATAATATGCCTCTCCAATGTGAACATGATGTTCCTATCTATTTTTTGGGTTTAGATTGGGTTGTGCAGGCATCTGAGGCACCTTGGGTGGAGCAACATGACTAAGCGAAGGTTGGGGTTGGGGTGGAGGCATTAGAGCAGGTGGTTGATTATGTTGAGGCTTCCTCCCTTGGGATGAGTTGGTCCATTGGGGTGTTGAGGAACATACTGTTGAAATGGTTGGTTCATAGCATGAGGATGATATGGAGGGTTGTAAGTCCAAGTAGGAGGTGTAGACCAGAATGGAGGAGTGTGGGTTTACCAAGATTGCATGGGTGCATTATGATTATTGTGATAGTAAGAATAAGGTGCACCTTTCATACCATGTTGATATGACCTAGGGCCTTGAGGCTTTCTCTAGTTCATGAAACATAGTTTATCTAGTCCTACTTCCCCATCTTGATAGACAAATTTGAGTCCAGGTAAGGAGGGATGCTTGTATGTGGAATGTTTCTCATCACAGACTAAGAAAACCTCAATGGAATTTAATGGACTTTCATTTTTAGGGCGTTTTCTAGTATATCTAGGGAAAAATATAACCAAGCCTCCTTTTGCTTCGTCTTGCTTCCTCTTAACCTGCATTATGTCCATTTTCATGGAAAAGGTTCGCAACATGTCACTCTTGAAGTCCTCAATCATATTTCCAATGTCATGCTTGATGGAGGTGGAAGAGGAAGGGGCATTGGTTTTACTCTGCCTAGCTCCTTCTTTCTTCCTAGTGGCCCTAGAACAGTTCCTGAAGACAATTTGAATTATTTCATAAGGTAGATCGTAGATGTCTCCTCCTAATAATGTATTGAAGGTTTCCATCACCTCCTCCCTAATCCCTGAGAGAAGTACTAGTTTAAGTGATCTAAGATAAAGGGTACACTTAGCTCTCTTATAATTTAACTGGAACCTCTCTTCATAGTCTGCTACGGATTCATTAGGCCCTAGAGTCATCCTAAATATATCATAATTTTTTTCTTTGGACCTAAAGTATTCCTTGTACTTGTTTTTGAAGGCCTATGTGCCCAGTTATTGATGTTGTTCCCAGGTATAACCATGAACCATCACAATGTTTCATCCTTAAGGGTAGCTGGTAACAACTTCAGCTTTTGATCATCTGAGGCATAGTCATAGGTCCTAAAAACAACAACAAATTCAAACATGTTACGATCTTCAAAGGTAAATCCATGGAAGTGTGGAAGGGTTGAGGGGCTAATGTTATTCAATTTAGTTTCCCCATTTTCTTATCTAATGGGAAAGGCTCCGTGGGCTTCATTTTCAACCAGGATTTGAATAGATGAAGCAGGTTCCTCTGGTGAAACAAGATCTTCTTCTTCTCCAATAGGTTCTTCAAAATTTTCAAAAGGCTCACCTATTATGTGTTCAACCTCACATCCACTGAATAAGACTGAAGGGTGCCTAGGTGGTGATGTGGGGGTTTTAGGTAAAACATTTCCTTGAGTATCCCTACTCCTATGAGGCATGAAAATCATATTTTTTGTATTTTTTCAATATTTTTGAAAAAACATGTAAAGGTAAATTAAAAAATAATGCTAAAACAACATAAAAGAATCTACTAGACACCTCCCTAGAAATGACGCCAAAACGTGGTGAGCCCTGGTATTGCACCAAGAATGCTGCAAATCCCAGAGGCTGCCCTAATTTACTGTATCAGCCTGGGGTTCATACAAACTTGGAGGTGACAGTGCTATATATGCAACAAATTCATTCTACTAATGTCATCCTCTTCTGAGATCTATGAAAGGGTGTTATTTCTAGGGTTTCTAGATGAATTCTTTCACACTTCTAAATTTAGACCTAGGGCTACAAATTATTCAAAGCCATTACTCTATCACCAAGAAAAGAACTATTTTACAACAAGAAAGTACATCTAAGTACTCTGAAATGAATTAAATATACACATTAATCTATGATAAGAAATGGCAGAAAACTAGGCATCTTGCATGAAATAAATTGCTGAATTGAAATTTCATAAAGGAGACTAACCTAATCACACTTTGCTGGCCAAATGGCTAAAAAAACTCTATCTACTCTATGTTCTACCTATCATGATGTTCTACCTGTCACACTTTTAATCATGCAACTAATCATGACCTAACTATGGTTGTAAATTCCTTGTTTTGTAGCTAGGATGATAAATCGCTAAGGTGGCTTATGGAAGGCTTGAACTCATGGGTGCAGGGATAAAGGTGTCTGGGTGATTTTGGCAGGTGTGGATGAGGTGGATGGTGCTTTCTATGCTTAAAGAGGGGCCCACTGGTGTTGTTGCAAGTACTACTACAGGTTTCCTATAGTGCTATAGGAAAGTTTTGAATTGCTACAGGAAACACTCAGGGTAATTCAAGGCCAAAAATGGGTGAATAAAGAGAAGGTGGAGTGAACATGTTTTTGGATGAGTGGAAGGTAACCAACCCCTTGGCGAAGCTTATAACCTCTTGAGAGGCTTGCCTTGCACCTATAGGGTTTTCTCATGGTATGAAGATGAAAATTTTGAAAACAGGTCTGATAGCGATTTTGAGGAAAAGAATGTTGATGAAGGGTGAGAAATGAAGGTGAAGGTGCTGGTGAAGTCCTCCTTTGTTGTGCTACTTGAACTCGTAAGAAAAATACCTGTTCATGCAAAAAATATTGAAAAATTCATGATGAAGGAAATGGAAAATGTGCGTTGAATTTGGAAAGAAAACCTACTTTATCCTACAAACAGAGATATAACACAACATTATAAACATAATCATGGAACTACAACTACCTAACTATTCATTCCAAGAAATCATAAACTAAAAAGTAGTTTTGGCCAGTGGAGAAGGTCTACCCTCCTCAAGCTCCAATGAAAGAGATGAGAGAGGGAAGCTTAACACACAATTTTTTCAGTTTATAACCTATTCTATCAACATCTAAGAAATATAAATCTACAACAAAAGACAAATGGAAGAAAATTAGAAACAGTGAATTGAAATGTAAGAAAACTAGCTAAATACTCATAAGAAAAACTAGCTACAATGGCATAAAAGTGAATAATTAATCCAGAAGCGAGACTAAAGACAATGGATTGGGCCCTAACCCACAAGCCTATCCCTATGAAACTAGATCAGTGAAGCACAATTTGAATATTCATTTTATCGCAGAAGATAGTATCATTACATCAACATGAAAGTCTGGAAAGCCTATAACAAGAGCTAAGAGCATATTAGCTTTCTTCAAAGTTTGTATCCTAATGAGATCTTGATAAAACCTATTCAACCTAGAGGGTAGCTACCAACATCTCCCTAAAAATAAGTTTATGTGTCCACTTTAACTGCAAGTGAAGTGTAGATTTGGTGCACTTGATATTGTGTTTTATTGGCTACCTCTGATTTCTTTATGTTGGAGGGAATATTGAGGATCCCTTGGCTTCCTTTGGGAGTTAGGGACATGGAAAATCGCCCTAGAATATCTCCTTGACATGCACTCTAAGCTTTAATGGAAAAATATTTAAAAAAATGCGATATCTTTGTGATTTTCTTGCATTTAACTCATGTTAGGCATTCGAAGTGTGACAATCCTCAATCACCATTTACAGTAGCAATATAAGACCATAATATAATTAAAATGAAATAAAAAGTGAATTAATAAGGCAAAAAGATGGAAATTAACCCCTCCAAATGTACGTAGTGATGGAGTTCATCATTTATCATACTTTTAATTTCCATGATATAACACATTGCTTGATATTTTACAACAAATACTTGATTCAATAAAAAATTGAATTTAACATATTACAAAAATACCACCGATGTTTGATACTCAATTAGTTCAAAATAGTTAGCACAAAGAACTTCAATAAAGAGTAACAAGTATAAATAAAAAATCCATCAATTAATAATCAATCAAAAAAGGACAAGCTTTTTGTTGAAGCTTGATAAAAAAATATAAATATTGACAATCCACTACAACTAGTGATTTTTTTCAAAGAGAAATACTACCCGAAGAACTCATCTTCCAAATGATTTTCTCTATCCATCAAGTTTTTTCTATCCTCAAAATAGAATTTTCATTGAATCTTTTAGGCTTCTTGAGATACCCAAAGGCCTTGCCAAATGAAGCAATGAATTTCATTGATTTTCATAAAATGCTTCTGGTACTGAAGAAATATAGTTTGACCATGTGATAGAGAATTCAAGCAATTAAAAAGTGTACAATATTTCTTCGAATACTTCATGTTAAAAGGAAACCTTCCAAATTTTAGATATAAAAAACATGTTTAGAAGAGAAAAACATTATCACAATTGTACTATATTTTATGGAATGGGGTATTCCAAAAATAGGGATATACCCCAACGGACATGAATTTTTTCTTAGGAGATGTGAAAAAAAAATCTTCCTTTCCAATCAATTGGAAAACCATCCCACTATTCCTTCTAAAATGTGTAACTATTGACATAGAAAAATTGTACTATAACACAATTCTAATCAATGTAGTGAAAAAATTGTACGTGAAAATATATGCATACAAACCTTAGGAAGAAAGGATAAAAGAGGCTTGAAGGGTTCATATCTCCAAAACTATCTAATCCCCCTTCCATCCTAAGAATCACCCTTCTCACAATGTCACCAAGATACATTCCCGAAACAATTTTCTCAAAACCCTGAATCAAACTACAAATAACCATTAGAAATTCTTGAAACTATAAGTGAGGTACTCAATAATGTACAAAGTGGAGCAATGAAATGTTTCATACTAGAAATTAGGAATTGTTCTGATTTTCCGGATTCAACATATTTGCATCTAAATAATCCTCATAACGAGTCTATGGCAGATGACCCGACCAAAAAATTCCCCATTCCATGTTAATTACGTAATCAGCAAAGCCAATTCCAAATAGTTCTTACAATCCAAACTCCATAAGATAAAATAAAGGTGAAAAATAAATATTTATTGATATATTCAGCAAGAGAAGTGTCCATAGAAATATTATAGAGGGGAAAAATGAATAGAAAAAATTGAAAGGCTACGTACTAATAGATTTTGCAAGTTGGCATTTAGTTATTGCATCTGCTTGCTCTACATAGCATGCATTTGTTCCTATCCAAAGAATTAATACAACCCTCACATGTTCATTATAATAGCATGATCCAATAAGTGTTCCAACAATATCATTAACCTAAAATTTCCAAATCAAATACAAGCCTTATAATGCTCTACAAATAAATGAACAATCAAATTTGAAGACAATTTTTTTGTTACGAACTTACAATCCTTGCATCCATTTAAATCATATCAAAATTGAAAAAAAAAATGAGAATGTTAAAACATTGGCTCAGGGTTACTATGAAAATCTTTTTTTCACAACACTATGATGCAGTTGTCTTTGAAAAGTCCAACATATTTGCAAGAAACAATTATTATGGAAAGTTTCCATTTATAACACCATGATGCCATTGAGCCCGAGTCGATATTTTTGTTAGTTGTGTCAAACTCTAGATTAATAAAGGTGGATACTTTTAAGACTATGACTCACAAGTAACAAACTATATGATAAGCCATGAAATTATATTATTCAAAATAAATGTAAGCAAGAAAAAAACTGAAATGATAATTGTGTGGCTCTTGAAAAATCTATCATGAAGTATCAATTTCTTATATATCAATTATACTAATGAAAATACAAGTTTTATTAGCCATACCAAAGCGACAACTTTCATATTCATCCCTTTTTGAGAAATTTATGGTTCAAAGCAAAGCCCAATATCTTTTCCAATCTATAAAATATTGAATATGTTATTAATACTCAAATGCAGACATTTTCAAATATATCATACATATCTTTAAAGATTGATTTCTCTGAATTTTTTAGAATGTTCACTTTCTCACTGAAATTCCTTATAACATACACCCATGAAAATCAATTATTAGTTTCTTTGCTAATGGGTGTGATTCCATTAGCATAAATATTTAGAAGATACTTTGAAAAATTAAAGGTTACATAAAGTTGTTAATGACATGTTATATAATATTCACCAAAGCTCTCATGAAATTTCTATACCTCACAATAGGCAACGGGATTCTTGATAATCAACCACAAATAAAACAAAATATATGAAGTAATTTTATGTAAGTACCATATTTCACAGATCTTGTTACTTGAAACTACAAGTTGTTTCAAAAATGTCCTTGTAAAAAATAAATTACCAATTTACAAGGTCACACTTTAAGTGACTTAATATAAATTAAGGAACAAAAAGAACTTCCTATGTAGATATTTTCAATTGCAATTTTAGTATTTTTTGGATGTAGATAACTAGTTGCGTCACATTTAGGGAGCATCAAAACCAGCCGAGTAAAGTTCACAATTTCTACAAATGTGTTTAAAAATTAGTTCTCGTTATAAATATCTATTGGTTGCATGGATTATGCCTAAGGGTATCAATGATACAATCACTGAGTCAGTGATATATGGTGGAAATTAGGCCCCATTGAATTTTCACCACATCCATTCTTCACATATAAAATTTCTAATCATAGGGTTCCAACCCATGAAAATTAACGCAATCAATGTTTGCTGAAATTTTTCCAGCAGATGCCTCCTTTCCAACCAAAAAATTATCTATCTTTTATACATTAAGTGTCCTATGATCCTATCACAATTATCAAACTCACTTTTGTTGTAGCCCAATGTTTCAATGAGAAATGTCACACACATACTAAATTACCTTTTAATTAACATTAACTAGCCGTTATCTTCTGACTAACCTCACAATTTCCCTTGTACCCTATTATGGGACCCAAGGAGGAATACAAGATGTGGAAAAGGTATCTTCATCTAACTTGACAATGCAAATTTTCCAGCTTATCTCTCGCATGTCCTGTATTTACATTGAGAAGAAATATATCAACATTATCCTTCTTATTATTTCATTCATTTATATTAATTATTAACCCACAAAATACAAATTCCTTTAATGTCATAAAATCAGATTCAGAAGTGTCCTCAGACACATAACTTTATTGATCATGAAAAAGGATTACATAACAAATTGCAGGAGTTTACAAATGTAAACTCTCACTCTACGAAATTAGGAAACTAACCTATTTATAAGCTTTATGTTCTAATTTAATTTAGTTATGGATCACTTGGAAAAATAACAAGTGTCCATTTACAATAAATTACCTTCTAACCATTCTACTAACTTTACTCCTATTTTAGAGCCTAGGAAACAACTCTCTTCTAGAGTTATATTTTTACTAACAAAATACTTTTTCTAAGTATCTCTAATATTTATTAAATATTCTAATTTAATAAATATATTTATCCTAAATTTACATTATTTAATTTATGTAATTTTGGATTTATAATTGGCTTATGAAAGAGGCTAACATTCCCCCCTTCAAGGATAAATAAAAAATAAGAATGAGGAACCATCTTCCAAGTTCTCAAGTTGATGCTGAAAAAATCTTCAATCTGAAGAGACCATGAGTTAGTTGTATGTCTGATTCATCTCTGAATGTTGCTTGAAAACTCCATCACTTGCCAAGTTGCAAAAGGATCCATCTGTCCTTTGCATGAAGTCAGCATCAAAATTTGTTCAAAGCCCACTCGCTGATCATGTCAAAAAACAACTCACTATTGCTTTTGTTGTGTTGAAAATTTTTCACTGCTTCTTTGCTGTCGACTGCCCATTGGCAAATTTTTTGATGCCCAATAGCTGTTGAATATGCCCATTGGATTTTTTCTGGTGTTTTCGCGACTTTCAGTCTGAC
The DNA here is from genome assembly GCA_034641835.2 of Pinus albicaulis. Taxonomy (NCBI): domain Eukaryota; kingdom Viridiplantae; phylum Streptophyta; class Pinopsida; order Pinales; family Pinaceae; genus Pinus; species Pinus albicaulis. The sequence goes on along the minus strand of CM076579.1, from coordinate 1,162,319,155 downwards.
AACCACGGTCAATTTCATTAACAGTTTCCCCACTTTGTCAGCTGAAAGGAGAGACACTACTCTAGAAAGTTTCCTGAACTCCCTCCCTTCAGGTGTAGGAGTTTTACACTGATGTACTCCCCCATTCAACTGCATGAGAGTACTATCATCTTTTCACTGTTGGCTGCACTATGTGTGATTGTCTTTGGCTGTAGAACTAAGACAATATTTTGACTGTGGATGACCATTTCCAAGGGTCAATCCATTCATAATGTATCTTCAATCTCGCTGTTTGTTGTTGATTGCGACATTTTTCTGAGGAATGATTGGGCTTGCCACAATGGTGACAAGGATGGAGATCAAAATATTGATCTTCCATATGACCGGTTCTTTGACAATGAGAAAATTTTGGTTGGACTTCAACTTCAGGTTGCGTGCAATTCTGGTTGTCTGCAACTTTGGGTTACGTGCATTGCTGGTTGTCTGCAACTTTCTCAGAACCTGCTGAGGTGAGTTGTGAAGGAAATCCTACACTGACGAACTTAGTTAGCTTGGAGTAATCTGGGATATCCAAGTTGATGTCATCATTGAAATATCCTAAGCTTCGTCGATTCTTGTTATTTTGACTTTCTTCCCATGGCTTGATGATGGGCTTGTAATAAATTTGAACTGGAACAAATTTGACAATTGAAGCTATTTGAATGAATGAATTATCATCTGGATGGTTCAAAAACTTGAAAGTATCACGCTTTTCTTGCAATTCAATCCTTTGAAGTTGCGACTCTAGTTGAAGAAACTCAGTGGTTTCTTTTGTTTGTTGTAGATGCCATGAAATATCAGCAAGAGTTTCTTTGCTGACTTGAACCATGTCTTCATCACTTGAGATGATCAAACTGTGAAGAATGTTTAACAACTGAATATGTTGCTCCATTTTAACTTGCGATCTTGCAATTAGGCTCTCTTGTTGCAGATGTCGTTCTTTGAACTATCTTGATTTTGGTACTTGAAGGGCAGGCTCGATTGCTATGCGACATGATGGCACGCTCGCTTGATTTGTGGCTTATTGTGCTTGCTTGGAACACTTTCTAGAATTGTAGAATTTTCTTTCTTAAACTCTGGAATTCACTCTCGCTTGATGATGATCGCATTTGTTCAAGTGGTCACTTGACTTACTTGATGACTTCACTCTCACTTGAATGAATAGCCACGCTTGCTTGATGTCGATCTCAAATTTCTTGATTGGTGTTAGAGTTGAACGTGTTTGGTTGCTTTGATGGTTGCTGCAATGAACTTCACTCTGACTCGCTTGAAGGTTTGGTCTTTGTACTGACTTGATGCAAATTGAATGAATACTCACGCTTGCTTGGAGATGTAAACTTGTTGCTTGTTTGCTTTAGAAATTCGTGCACTCACTTGATTTTGCGTAAAGGAAGGGTGTCGAACACTGTTGACAATGCACCCAAGAAAGTTTACAATGATTTTAATGATTCAATTGTTCTCTTAAAAATTCATTAACAATGAATTTTTAATGATTCATCTAAAAAAATGAATTTGATTACAAGTTATGAAATGGATTTGCAAGAACGCTGATGTAGACTTTTCTTTGAAATGCATTAACTTGACTAAGTGAATTTTATAGTTAATGTAGAATGACGATGTTGATAATATTTTATTATGTTTTTTAGTTACACAAATGCATGTGTTGAGCTTAATTTTCCTTCCTTGCATCTTCTTCGTGTGTTGTGCTTTCTTGTATTGAATTTTATGTATGCGATATTAAATGAAATTATTGATGTGTCACAACTAGACACAAATAAAAAACAACAACATGAAGCCATAAAAAACATGCGCCAACACAAACACACATGGTGTACCTAAGATCCCCTTATTCAATTTCGGGCGGATCTAGGACACAGTCACCAAAAAATGATATCTTTATTAAGTATTGAGTACATAAGAAATCTCCATCTTCAAGTAATGAATATGCCAAGCTCACAACCCTTGGAAGAAATTTGTCTTCAAAATATGGATATTCACCGACTCAATCTCTCTTAAAGTAAAACAATACTTTGAATTAAAACAAGAATTTGCTCTAAAAAATTCGACATATCACTCCAAATACAAAACAAGGTGAATCCTTATCACTCCACAAAATCACTTATTTCTCAAAAATTACAAATAATTTATAAAATCACTTTATAAAAAAAGTGAATCAATTTTTCTATTAACTTCACTTATCACTCCAAAGAAAATTCACCTCAAAATAAGACACTTATCTCTCCAAAATTCATTACAAAAATCACTTATTATGGTCTCTCATGGTGAAACCATACATCATAATATAAATCTCCACTCATTCTCTCATTAAACACTCCACTCATTCTCTCTCATTAAAATAATACCAATCTCTTTTATCCTTTTATGACTCTATAAAAAACGTTATAAACACTCTTTAAAAGTTCCTTTACACACTTCCCATTAAAATGATTATTAAGAAACCTTATGTCACTTAAAGTCAAGTTTCTCTTAAAACTCTACAACCTACGTATGTAAAGGTATGCTCACCATTTCTTTTATGAATAAGTGCCCTGTCATATGACATCTTTCAAAAGCTTCTCCACGTCGATATACTTTGAACAACGTGCACACTTTGCAACAACATGCTGAGATGTAACTTTAAAATTATTCTTGGAAGAAGTGGCTTATTTTCCAATGTAATCCTTTGATGTGCCAATGCTATCATTCAAAAATACTCTTTGGAAGAATATGCTTGATTCGGATTCGAATCTGAATTCAATTCCAAAATTGTGTTCAATTTGTTGCAGAAGCCAAATGTTTAGGATACCATACGTTCACCTCCCATTTACATAAAAATATTTGTAGAAATATTCCGATGTACCTTTTGTAAAACAAAACTCAGCTATCTTTGTTTGGCGGTGTCACAAATAAATCAAAAGCTTTTGAAGTCAAGATATATTTGGTACGACAATGATTTTCTTGAAGTAGCTGTATCAAGAAATTTCCTACAACAATGATTGTAGAACTGAAATTGCAGAGTGTTGGGTTGTCGAATGATTTAATGGGTGATTTCTATGAATATATCGAGTGGGAAGTTATCTACAACTGGGCGCAAAGTTCTTTACTTCATGTTGGATGCTGACTCCTCCACAATATACGTTGGCCGCATTGAACATCAACCACATAACATCATAAAACGTCCACCAATCTGCTCACAAATCAACTAGCAATGTGACTTCCAAACCTTGGTTGCAAAGCGATTAGAGGGCATTAATCACACTCCATTTTTTTTACAGAGCCAACCCCCTTGAAAAGAATGTCAACCCACAAATCTGCAGCGGTTATGACAATAGGTAGCACTTGTAAACAATGTCGAGAAATCTGATCAAGCTACGAATAATGCCCAGACCTTAAGATGAAAGCCAGGGAAGATGGATAAGTGTGAATCAGTTCCTCTTCTGTGCTTTGATTGGCATGTGCTTCCTCCATCTTCAAAGGCACGGAGAATGGATGTATTATGGAGAGAAATTGCACTAGTGGAATGCTAATTGTGGTTGTTGTATCTTCTTTTATTCATATTTCAGGTTTTCAAAGCATCCATTGGCTTGATTTTGCGTTGGAAAACAATTGATGTTTCAGAATGGCAAATGGTTGTATGTGGAATCGTATTGGTGATATTTCTTGTGGGAAATTTTCTAAATACTGTGGAAATTCTAATTACAAAGTCGAAAATAAAGAAGCAAGAGCAAGAAAACCATGCTCAAGGAAGGAGTTGTAGTCCAACAACACATTCATTTTGGGAAATATAGCAGTGACTTGAGGTATTCAATCATTTACCTGTTGATTTTGGCTGATCATTACGATAAGCTCCTTCAAACAACGCAGACTTGATTCCATGGTTCCACGCAAAATCCACTGAATTTGTGATACATATATCCTACCATAAAAAAATTCATTCTCCATAATCACGCTTCTGCAATGGTCCAGGCTGGTCCAGGCCGCTGACTCCCTAAATCCTTTGGCATAAGCATATCACATAGGATGACAGAAACTAAAATAGACTCCATTTATCTACAATTCTCAAACCATCATAACAAACACATATTTCACAACCAGTGCTCCGATACCACATGTAGATTCAGAAGTGTCATAATACACATAACGTTATTGATCATGAAAAAGGATTACATAAAAAAATGCAGGAGTTTACAAACGTAAACTCTCACTCTATGAAATTAGGAATCTAACCTATTTATGAGCTTTATGTTCTAACTTAATTTAGTTATGGATCACTTGGAAAACTAACAAGTGTCCATTTACAATAAATTACCTTCTAACCATTCTACTAAATTTACTCCTATTTTAGATCCTAGGAAACGACTCTATTCTAGAGTCTTATTTTTATTAACAAAATACTATTTCTAAGTATCTATAATATTTATTAAATATTATAATTTAATAAATATATTTATCCTAACTTTACATTATTTAATTTATGTAATTTTGGATTTATAATTGGATTATGAAGGAGGCCAACATTAAATATAGATCATGGACCATTCGAGTGTTAAGCCACTGATCAAGTGTCGTTAATACCGAGAAGAGAGTGAACCGTCCGAGCGCTAAAAATTGTGACTATCGGATTATAAGTTACAAATGTACATAGTAAAGAAACACACTTTAGCTAAATCTACACTATACTAAGTTATTCTTAACTATTTCCTATGTGTCGGACCATCCTAATAGATATGTATTACACTTCAATCATTTTAACATATATTCAAACATGTACTTAAATCATTTCTATGTAAATATATTCATGTGATTTTTTTTTTTTGTTTGTAAAATGAAAACTTGAATTTTAGAAGCAAGACATTATATCCTAATCATGCATGCGAAATGTAGTTCAACCATCCAAAACTTGAGTTTCAAAAACAAACATTATATCAAAACATTACTTCACATGCCAAATGTAGTTCAACTATCCAATAAAAAAAAACATTAAATATCACAATCGCATGCCAAATGTAGTTCAACCATCCAAAACTTGAATTGTAAAAACAAAACAAATTATATCACAACATTACTTCAATGTATGCCAAATCTAGTTCAACTATTCAATAAAAAAAAAAACATTGTATCATGCAATCACATACCAAATGTAGTTCAACCATCTAAAACTTGAGTTTTAAAAACAAAACAAATTATAACTCAACATTACTTCACATGCCAAATGTAGTTCAACCATCCAAAACTTGAGTTTTAAAAACAAGGCATTATAGATCACAACATTACTTCAAACTGAAGCTACCCAAATCAAGGTGAAGGTCGATACATACTAGAAGAAATACAAGCGACAAAAGACACCACCGAATGCAAAATTCCAAGAATAAGAATCAAATAGAGGAGGCCAAGGAGTTTTCCTCACCCTATGACACATTATTCTCGTACCTCCAACCGTCCATCTCCATAAAGTGGTGTTTTAAATATTCAAGGTGACATCCATGATAATGCACAAACATTAACTACTTTTTTCCATGCTAGAATGTGGAGGAGCCAAATGTGTAGATGACACCCTCATTGATGCAGTCCTTACAACCATATTACCACCCCCATCGGGGTTCAAATTATATACCTTCAACAAACACTGGATAGACTCAAATTCATCCTCCAATCTAGTAGGGGGCCAGGTCTGATCCAAATCAAGATATCTAAACTGACAACCCATATTGGCGAAAACATTTTCTACCTTATTTCCCGCACTCCTAGTGTGTTGGAAAATTACATATTCTGGATTTTCAAGCAAGCCATTTATACTTTCCACTATCCCCTCCAACTACCAACTATTCACTATATTCATTGTAGGTTTCCAATTTAAGACTATTGAACACACTCGATAGAAATATGTGAATCACCATTGATCTAGAACAATTGAAACCCATCACTGGTATAAATTTGAATACCTTTCTCCAATGTCATGAATTTTACTAGTTTGTTACTAGCCACCCCACAAATCTGAGTAAAGACTCACAATGTAGATGAGCTAAAGTCTAGAAATATCACTCCAAAACCAACTATTCCAATATTACTTTTAAATGCTCCATCAAAGTTCAATTAAATAAAACCTCTTGGAGGAGGAGTTAAAGCATGTTTCAAAGAGATAACTGGATCCAATAGCGGTTTTTCTTTGAGAGTTGTCATCCACTAATCGAGGTTCAATTTATGCATAATATTTACCTCAACACCATCAAGATTCCAATATTCACTTGACCATGAGACAACAAGGAGGGTTTCTATGATATTTTGAATAATCATCTCTCTAATTGGTTTCACTGTTCTTCTCTTTCCTCTAAAAATTATATTATTCATTTCCTTCCACAAATTCCAAAGGATAAATAATTTATCTAGAAAATAGGTCGTGTTAACTATAGGTTTCTTGAACATAAAATAATTCCATTAATCCAATAAAGTGACTAAATTCTCATGACTACGAATTTCTAATCCAAATATAAAATAAAGGATAAAACATACCTCCTTTGCAAATACACAGGAAATAAAGAGGTGATAAAGAGGTGATATGTATTCTCTTCAGCCAGAAAACATAGAAAATAGAGAGATGGTTCTTCATAAACTTTCGTTCTTATGCGATCCCAGGTAAGAATCCTACGCCTTCCGACCAACGAGAGAAAATGAGTAATTTTTAGTTAATGGACCCTAGAGTAGATCCTTCTTCAATCAACATTCGTTTCCATAATCAAATGACCCACAATAATTTTATAAGCTTCTTTCAAAGTAAACAAGCGTATTGGGCTCATACATCATCTCAATATGTCTATAATTTGAGAGAAATGAATCCTCTTTCCCTAATTTCCTATTGAAACAATTCCCAAGGAAAATCGTGTGAGGAGCAAGGCCATTTCTTCTTATCTTTCCACCTCGTCCAAAACATAGAATCAGTTTCTGGCCTCCAATAATAAATAAGCTCAATGCTCCAAAATTTATAGTAAAAACTTTCAAATTAATAAGCTTTACTTTCTGGTTTAGACAGGGAAAGTATTGTCAGGCTTCCTAAAACAAAACTGAATCTCCCTTATTTATTTCACAAAAGGCATGTTTCCTCAAGACTTACCTATTTTCTTGTGCTCACATCCATAAGCTTGAACCTATAGTAATGGAATCATATCTAAGTCTTTCTTCTTGAGACATTAGAGGTGAGTGTTTTCTCAACCAAATTATTTTCCATAATTCATTACCTCCTATCACCCACCTCCACCATAACTTCACTCCAAAAGAACCACTTAACATTTCAAGATTAGATGAACACAAACCCCTTGACAATTTAGGTTTGAACAACATATCCCAAGCAACCAAATACCATTTCTTTGCCTAATTGGAACCCTCCCAAAGAAAATCTCACCGAATTTACCTAAGCTTATTATAGACAACTTTTGGTATCAACATAGCAAACATTTCATAAATTGAGATAACATGCAATTCATACCTTGTCAAAATTAATCTCCCTAATAAATTCAAGGTTCGAAATGTCCAATTATTGATCATGTTAAAGAGTTTCTAAAGAATTTCCTACAAACAATAAATTCATTTTGGTTTAAAACTAATGGTACCCAAAAATAGTTTGAAAGAAGATTGGCACTTTCAAAACTCCAATACCCGTGCTAAATACCAATGAATCGACTCCTTACAATTGAAAAAGAATATACTAGTCTTATCGTTGTTAATAAGGTTACTTGAAGTTGCCATGAAAGTTATTAGCATAGAACAAAATTCTTTGACTTCTTTAATGGTTGGAAGACAAAGAAGACAAATGTGTCACTGGAAGATCTTCACCAAAATCCGCAGCCCCTTAATCTTTCCTTTAGAATAGGAATTTTAAAATAATTGACAAAGCCCTTCCATAGCAAATATGAACAAGAAGGGAGACATGGGTTTGCCTTTTCATAGTGCACACGAAAAATTGAAAGTTCCTAAGGGGGACTCGTTAATCAAAATTGGAAAAAAAGGTAAGGAGATAACAAAACGAATCAAGAAATCTAATGAAAACCATAATGTTGAGTTCAAGTTAAATTTAGATAATAATGGTGTTCTATGCTTGATGAAATTTTACTTCAATATTTCTTAGGCCCAATAAAAAATAACAATCACATAAACTTGAAAGTAAAATGCTGATAGAACACAATAATAGATCAATAGACAAGCGAAATCTAGATCATATTTACAATTTCTTAAGCAAAGATATGACATATTGTTGTGTTACAACAGTCAGTAGGATGCTTCAACCAGCAAAGTATTTCTCAGTAACTAATACTTTCACGTGTCACACCCACAACCCTCAAAGATAGGTCATCACAGTTTAAAGCAAGTCAAACCAGGGACAACGAAGAAAAGTCAACATAGGTAGCTTCAGAAAAGTCAATGCAAAAAACTAGGGCTTCAGTTAAAAAGCCCAGAATTCCTTGATTTTAGTGCCCAGCTGTACGACCTCCCAAAATCAGAATTTATCTAGACGATTGAGGTCAAACAAATAAGGGTTTACCACACTCAACACTGGTCAACACTGCAATAGAAAAACCCTAAAAAAACCAACAAATAGAATAGAAAGCCCTTAAATAGATCAACGTAGAAAACAGAAAGCCCTAGACATATCAGCGTAGAAAACAACAGCTTCGCTCCACACGCGTGAGAATAAAAAGGCCTCCAAAGGCTATCGAACTAATCAAATCACAAAGAAATAATGTGTGATGAGATGATGATAAAATGACCTCCAAGTCTCTCCAATTTGTATTCATCAATGAGGGTGTGTGACAGATCTCTTAAGCACGCGGGATAAATATTTCCGACCTTGCACATGTGGATAGTAAATTAAAAATAAATATTTTTCTCATCTGATCAAGATGATATTTAGATCAACCTTGCACCTCTCTAAAAGAGGAATCCAACAAAAATATGACCATCTTAATATGAGCCGTGCAACATGGAGTTTGGTCCTAGTTTCCAAAAATTAGCACTCCCTGTCAACTAGGGAGAAATCCATTTGTCCACTAGTGCCATCCATCATGTACCAAACCAAACATCGTGCGTCATCCCATCGTAAATTTCTTTTCTGGCTCTTTATTTCAGAACAAAATATGAGTCACAAATACATCACACATAGCTGGCCCAAAGTTAGCATAGAGGTAAAAACCTCTCTCAAACTCAAAAGAGTCTCATATAACTCGAACTTAGTTTACTAACTCGAAGTCATTTTAGAGGATAAAACCTCATCATAATTGATCCTAGATTAAGGTGTTGGACACGTGCCATCCTAGACATATAGAATACGACAATCTCTGATGAATCCATCAGTCTTTCTATGGTCTCTATCCACATTTCCCACCTTATTGGCCAAATGAAAGGTACTTCCCATGAGTTTGAAAGTCTATGGGTAGGATGCATGTGGGGCACAAATTAGAGAGAGGAAAACCAAATCAATATCATAATGTTGGGGCAGAAGCACAATAATGTTCAACAAGCCTAGCCCCGTATGTGCTCATAGCTTCAAGAAGTTATCCCCAAGCCTCTTGGAGCTGCTAAAGATCATATTCCAACTCAAGAAGGACCCTTAGAATAGGGTCTCTCCACAATTCCAAGCTTCTCACGGAAGTTTAGGAACTTGACCTTCCCTAGGGTCTTCATGAGAATATTTGCAACGTGCTCATCAGTTCCTACATGATCATGTCTTACGACGCCTTGCTGTACCATATCCCAGATAAAGTGGTACCTGATATCAATATGCTTGGATTGATCATGGAACATGAGATTCTTAGAAAGACAAATCTCACTCTGGTTATCACAAATGATAACGGTGGTATCTAGCACATGCCGGAAAAAATCACTGAAGATCTTTCACAACGAAACAACTTCAAAACAGGCCATACTCGCTACAATGTATTCGGCCTCAACAGTGCTCAAAGCCATCAATATTTTCTTCCTGCTCATCCAAGATATAGAAGCAGAATCCAAGGTGAAGCAACATCTAGATGTGCTCTTGCGATCTACCACACTACCAACCCAAACGACATCATTATATTCATGGAGTCTCAAAATACCAACAATGTATCTTAGCCCATTGTTGATTGTGCCCTGAAGATATCTCAACATATTCTTGGCACCAATACAGTGAATGTGATGGGGTTCAACGATATGTTGACTCAAATTATTCAATGCAAAACATACGTCCAGACAGGATTTCACTAAGAACATAAAGCCCCCCATGATTTGTCGATACTCGGTGGGATTTCCTCACATGGGCCCAACATCATTTCCACTCAACTTCTTAAAGTTGAGTTCCATTGGTTTCGACACAGACTTGCAGTCCACCATACCAAATCTCTCCAACAACTTCATGACATATTTTCCATGAGAAAGGAAAATATCGCCTGGCCTTTGCCAGACCTCCAAGCCTAGGAAGTAGTGCATCAGTCCTGGGTATTTCATCTCAAAATCAGAAGCTAGCTCCCTCTTACATTGATGAATGAGAGGGTCAACACATTTCAGGAAGAGATATTCCACATAGAGAACCAAAATGAGAGGCCTTTCTCTATCAACCTTAAAATAAAGGTTCAGATCAGCATTACATCGAGTGAAGCCCAACTTCATCAAGTAGATATCTATCCTCTCATACCAAGCCGTGGGGTCTTCCTTGAACCCATAGAGGTCTTTATTCAACCTGCATACATGGGTGTCTCTATCTCAGACTTCAAACCCCAAAGGTTTCTCCACATACACAGAATCCTTTATAGATCCATGCAAAAAAACGGTCTTCACATCCATCTGATGTAGACTCCATCCTTGCATAACAGCAAGGGAAATAATAGATCGGATGGTGGTATAGCGGGCCACAAGTGAAAATATATCATCATAATCTTTACCTTCTTATTGAGAGAAGCCTCAGGCAACGAATATTTCCTTGTAATTTTCAACACTTCCATCAGATCCATGCTTGATCTTATAGAGCCATTTTGAGGTGACAACAAATTTTTCCTTCGGTCTTCAGACCACTTCCCAGACATCATTATTCGTAATGGACTCATATTCTTCCTGCATAACATCCTTCCAAACTTGATGCTTTATGACTTACTCAAATGTTTCAGGCTCAGATTTTACTATCGTACTCATGGCTGGTAGATACGCTTGGTATCTCTTCGGCTTCTTTCTTTTGCGGAATGTCCCCCTTGGGGCAATATGTCTGTAGGCATATTCGAGACTTTCCCTAAGCCATGAGGGTCTTCTCTTATTCTAAGGAGTTGGATCAATGGGATCCATAGGTCCTTCAACATTGGGCATCAAGTCATCCTTCAGCTCCTCCAGCTTCCCTGCTTCTTTGTCTTCTTTGTATTCCATGGAGCTAGGAATATTTCTCACTTTCTAAAGGGAAAAATCTTCATCGAATGTGACATTGTGGCATATATCCACTTCTCTTTGACCAGTCACATAGGTTATATATGCCTTTGAAGTTTCACTGTAGCCCACAAACGTTCCCTTCTTTCCAGAAGCATCCAAGTTTCTTCTTTTTTCTTTTGGCACATGAAAGTAAACAGGACAACCAAAAAATCTAAAATTAGAAACATCAGGTTTCTTACTAGAGAAGACATCTTCGGGAGTTTTGGAGTCCAGAGCGGAATGTGGGCATATATTTTGAGCATACATAATAGTGTTCATAGCTTCTCCCCATAGAAACTTCAGAAGACCTTGGTCACATAGCATATCATGGGAAACTTCCACAATGGTCTTGTTCTTTCTTTTAGTAACACCATTTTTCTCACGAGTGTACAAAATTGTGGTCTCCCTCTTAATGCTAGCTTCTCTGCAAAAGTCATTAAACTCATTTGAATCATACTCAGTCCAATTGTCAGTCCTCAAAACTTTGATTTTCTTCTCTGTTTGATTTTCCACGAAGGCCTTGAAGGTACGCAACCATTTGAATGCTTCGTCGTTCTTCTTCAAAAAATATATCCAGATCTTGTGGGAGAATTCATCTCTAAAAGTCATGTAATAATAAAATCCTCCGAAGGACGTCACAGGAAGCATACCAGATAAGTCAAAATGCATCAACTGCAAGATATCAGTTGTCTTTGTGACACTTGAGGGGAACGGTCCCCTTGTATGCTTCCCTTCGACACAAACCTGACATATACCTTCATGATCATATCTAAATTCAAGCATCCCTGTCACCACCTTCCTTGCTTCGGGAATGGCTTTGTAACGAAGATGTGAAAAACTACGGTGCCATAACTCTGTTTAAAGAGTTGTATCACAAGTCATATCCCCGAATGGACTTCCTCCAACATGGTAGAGTGTATCAACTCTAAAACCAATAGAAAGAGCTTGCTTGAAGTTCTTCTTCTAGATAAGTACGTTTCCATCAACGAATGCCACCTTGAATCCTTTATCTTCCATTGCCAAAATGGACACAAGGTTCTTCTTAAAATTAGGTACATACAACACATCTTGTGATCACATGACTTGACCTTGAGATAAATGGAGGGTCACAGTCCATGTCCCTTTCATGGGATAGGTGGCATTATCTTTGAGGATAATTTCCAGATTAGTATACCTCTCAACCAGATTAGAAAGGGGTTCTTTATAGCCAGTGAGTTGCCTTGAAGCACCACTATCAATTAACCAAACATCCAAGGTGTCAAGTGGAGATGTAGGAGAGTAGAAATGATACAAGAATAAAATCATTTCTATTATTATCAACAACATTAGACTCATCGTACCTGTAATTTCTTGACTTGTTGAAAGATTTCCCATTTCCACTATGATCAGAGGGAGCAATCCTTTTTCCTTGGAACTTGTTGTTCCTGCCATTTGTATTCGAGTTGTTGTTGTCACCATCCTTGGGAGAGTCCCTTCTATTATGGCACTGTCTTGCATAGTGACCAATCTTGTTACAAGTGTAACATCTTCCATTCTTTCCTTTTGGCCCCACTCTAAATGCTTTTGATTTGTCGGGCCACCATGGTTCTTATTCTTTGCAAGAGTGGCAAAGGCAGTAGGGTCACTTCCATTACCATTAGAGGCATGCTCCAGCATTCCTGTTTCCTCTTGAGTGCATCTTGTCAATATTTCATCAAAATCAGGAATTGCATTATTATTGAGAATAGTGGTATTGAATACATGCCATTCACGAGGGAGACCTCCAAGTGCAATAAGAACCATCTCTTGATCAGATATTTCTTCCCCAATAGCTAGGAGGTTATTCCTGATTTCAGTGAGCCTCATAAAATAGGATTGAATAGATTCATCCTTACCCTTCTTGATATTCTTCAATTGATTTTGGAATAAGGGGATTTGATTAGCATTACTAGCCTTGAACATGCTCACCAGCTTATCATAAATCTCCTTAGATGTCTTGAACTCATAAATGTAAGAAACCAAGTGCTTATGAATAGACTCCCAGATAATCATCTTCGCTTCGATTCCCAATTTTCTAAACTTCGTCTCTGTTGCAGCAACTACATTTGATGGAGGCTCTTGGATCTTCCCCTGTACATAGTCCATGACATCTTGATATTCTAGCGCAAAATCCAAGAACATCTTCCATGCATGATAATCAGACTTAGTCAATTTATCATCATCCTTGAAACCCTTGTAGGTTGAGGTGGTCATTTGTCCTTGATGGGATCTCTTCCTTCAGAGATTGCTTCTAACACCAACTTGGACTTTGTCTTCACCTTAGTTCTAATACCATGCTAAATTTAGATAACAATGGTGTTCTATGCTTGATGCAATTTTACTTCAATCTTTCTTAGGCCCAATACAAATAATAATCACATAAACTTGAAATTAAAATGCTAATAGAGCACAATAATAGATCAATACAAGACAAGAAAAATATATATCATATTTACAATTCCTAATGTCTAGCAAAGATATGAGATATTGTTGTGTTACGGCAGTCAGCAGGATGCTTCAACCAACAAAGTCTTTCTCGGTTAGCCAACAATTTCATGTGTCACACCCACAAACCTCAAAGATGGCTCATCATAGGTCAACACAAGTCAAACCAGGGACATCGTAGAGAATTCAACATAGGCAACTTCAGAAAATTCAACGTGACAAGCTAGGGCTTCAATCAAATAGCCCGAAAGTCCTCAATTTTAGTGCCCAGCTGTACAACCTCCTAAAGTCAGAATTTGTGCATTTGTGCATAAGATTGAGGTCAACTGACCAAGGGCTGACCATGGTCAGCGCTTGTCAACGATGCAATATAAGAGCCCTAAAAAGGCCAGCGCATAAAGCAGAAAGCCCTTGATTGATCAGCATGGAAAATAGAAAGCCCTAAACAGATTAGTGCAGAAAACAACAACTTCGCTCCATGCGTGTGAGAAGAAAAAGTACTCCAAAGGATATCGAACCAATCAGATAAAAAAGAGACAATGTGTGATGAGAAAATGACCTCCAAGTCTCTCCAATTTATATTCATCAATGAGGGTGTGTGACACATCTCTTAGGCATGTGGGATAAATCTGGTCGACCTTGCACATGTGGAAAATAAATTCAAAATAATTTTTTTTCTGATTCGATCAAGATGATATTTAGATCAATCTTGCACCTCTCCGAAAGAGTAATCCAAAAAATAGGACCATTTTCATATGAGCAGTGTAACATGGAGTTTGGACCTAGTTTCCAAAAAGTAACAGTTCAACTAGTAGTGTAGCTTATTAGAGGCTATGCATACGAACATGATTATAGTCCCTCAGGCATAGATAAAAAATAATTTCAGATATTGGCCCTCACCCATACGATAGATGACCGATTTTTTCCCTTCATAATGCTTTTCGAATAGATAGGCTCCACTATTTAGGATGTACACCACATAAGAAGCCTTCCTATTAGGGGGAGAGAGGCATTGGAACTGCTAATGACTTTGAAGAAACTATCATAGATGCTGGTTAAAAGACGAGAAATATATGTTCTGTATGGGTTGGTTAATAAACGAGAAATATAACCAAATTCATAAAAAACCTCTAACAAGTAATCCCAACTAATCTGATCATAGGCCTGAGACATATTTGCCTTTATCATCATCCCTTGTTTCTTCAAACTCCTTAGTGAATGGATAATTTCCTGAACTGTAATAATGCCATAAGAAATCTGGCTTCCCTCCATGAAATTTTTTTGTTATGGGTAAATAAGCTCTTTTAATAAAAGTTACAAATGATCAACAATCACTGTAGCTATCACCTTATAGATAAAATTAGATAGTACTATTGTTAGAAAGCCACTAAGATCCTTTGATTTTCCAACCTGAGGAATTAGAGAGATAAAATTTGCATTGAGTCCACCCCACATTGAATGAGTGTTTTGGGATTCCTCCACCACCAGTCATGAATTTCCTTTTCTAAAAAAAGTTCAACAACCTTGGAAAATCTAAAATGAAACCATCTCGTCAAGAAAATTTAGTTTGCGACATCTCCATAACAACTTCCTCTTGAAAAAAGATAAACCTCATGCAAGCAACATTCGGTTCCTTATTGAGAAGCTTAGGAATATACCCCAAAATATTATTAATATTCGATTGTCTATTATATGAATTCTCCATTAGGATATCCTTGTTGAAAATGATCAGCTCTTCTATTTTCAAATGTTGGACCTTTTCCAATTCATCTCCTCCAATTACTATGAAAATCTGATTTCAGTGCCTAGGCTACAACATGGATTTATGGAAACATTTAGAATTCTACTCACCCTCCTTCAGCCACTAAAGTCAAGATTTTTTCCAGCAAAGTATTTCTTCATATTCTCAATAGCACTAATTTATTCAGTTTAAATCCCTCCTCCAACATTCATGTGACGACTACAATTACTGTTAACTAGTTCTTAGCTAGTTATATGACTTTTATTATTTATTTAAGGAGAAATACTAAGACAATCAATGTTTTGATGGAAAAGTTACTTTATTTTTAATAAAATTATTTATGGAAAGTAAATTTCATAAAAAGTAAAATGCTGATGGTAAATTTTTTCCAAGAACTGAAAAGGTGGTTGGACAGTTTGAACAGTTACCTACTTCTCTGGGGATAAGAGAATCATCCCAGTGAGGAATGGGGGTTGTGTTCAGAGTCTAAGGAAGGGGTAGAAAGTTTTTCCGAGATGGTAAAGACCAATGGAAAATATTTCAGAGTTCCTGAAATTTTTTTGTACTAGCTGGACCTGGGGAGGTCCTGAGGTCACAGAAAAAAATCTACTGTCAACCTTGTACCTTTCAGTGGAGAAGCACGAGGGAAAGAGCAGGATATCATTGCCTCTCTAGAAGGTTGGGAGGAACACCATCAACAGATTGATATTCAGATAAGTATTTGAGTAATTGGTAAATTGGAATAGGAATTGACTTATTTTAATGAATATAAGATTTCAATAAATTTTAGTCATTTACAGTATGGACAATGAATTAATCTAAATGGTTATGTAGAAAAGAGGAAGGTTACTATACATTTATTTTTATGGATTAAAACCCACCTTTACATATGTCTGTTTACTTTTATGGCTTCAAACCTGTATTTATAGATTTGGCAAAATATTCGTGGAATGGTTTCTGAGTTATCGAATCTGATTTTGTTATGAGAAGTGAAATAGACATCTTATTATAAAGTACAAAACTAGTTTTATTTTCCAGAATATATTTACAGGTCTTTTGGTACATGGGATTGATAAAGTAAACTTGGGTAATGAAGACACACCAAGAATAGAATACGTTCAATATGTTGGAACCTTGTTGTTAAATTGTTGAAAGAAGGAAATATAAAATACAGAAAAACAACCTTTACTTGAAAAATAATAGCGACTAAGTAAAAACAATTAGAAATATCAGAAGGAGTTAGTTAGTTAAACAACTTGCTGAATGGGTAGGAGGAAACTTTTGGCATCCTGAACCGAGGGTTCCAATGCACATCATTTTCTCCTCGATAATGTTATATGCGGACAAATTACAAGGTGGTTTGGTCACCCAAAGCTAAGAAATAATACTGTGTCATTACGAAGCTACTAGAGTTAAACCTATTCACAGTGCATAAACCAAAATCTGTAGATGTACTCATTTAATACTAGAAAATTTATAGAAAAATACCATTGATGGTAAACACAGTATCCAAGAGAAATATTCTACATATATATATACAAGAAGAAAAAAACTAAGTAAAAGCTAGTTCCATGATTCTGAATAGCTATATTTCAAATATAAACCATAAATTTCAAGTGTAGAAATCATAAGCGAAAATTCTGAGAGTTCCAAAGGAACAATATTCGGTATGAAACTTTTATATAAATAAAGTAAATAAAAATAGACAGCATTCGGCAACCACATTGAACGTATCTAATGGGTCAAACCCCAATCCATAACTGGCAGTGTATTTACCGAAGAAAAACTGCTCAATCCAACGATTATGGAATTAAACAAAAGAACTTCTGTGAATAAAAGAAAATCTCTTATAAACACATAAGTAGGAACTGTCGAATTTCCGTTCTGTATAAGCTAGCAAGTTTGCAAGGCATCCAAAATATATACATTGAAAACCCTAACTTTAACCCTAGGTTAAATACGATGGTGAAGCTTGCGAGAAAGCGTAATTTTGTTGGATGGGTACCTATACCTGAACAGGAGGAAGGCGAATGTTTAGCCATGGACCCTTGATCGAACTGGATGCATAGTTTTGTTTCAGATGGAGGTAGGATTACCTGCAAAGCAACAAGTTTACAAACATAAGCCTCGAAATACCAAAAAGGGAAACGACATATAACTTTGTGGAAAGAAAGCAGAGAGAAAATTAAACCATAAGTTACTTGATAAAAAGTGAGAACCTCCGGGACTGTGACTGTCCTCCTCCCTGGAGAGAAAATGAAAAAATACAGAGTATATCTAGTTAAACATGCCGAAAAACAAGAGCTTAAAGAGTCTTTGAAATAGAGGAGCAGAATTGCTTTACAGTGCAAGGACTAGTAAGCGTATTACCTAGGACGAGAGCTGGAAATGACTGGCATAACTGTGAGTGTGCAGAGGCAAAAGTATTCCTTCGACAACTCTGAGTTTTTCACCTCATTAGCGTACTTGGAACCCGTGCAGAGAAGGTCCTCGAGAGATCTCCGTAATAGGAAAAGCATAGAGAAACTTCTCCAAGGTGTCTAGAATGAGCCAGGACTGAAATGCTGCGAAGAAAACTTACAAGAGTAGAAGCATAACCATATACGGTGACACAAATCTTGGTGATGCAGCAGAGCAGGGTTTCGAGCCGCCGATCGGCGCGAATGAGGAGAGGCTGTTAGGGACATGTGTTATACCCAAAGCCCTTCCTGCCAAGCCTCTCCACCGTCGATCTGCAAGAGTTGATCGGACGGTGTAGAGTGGGTCAAGTGGCCTCGAAAAAATTAAATCCAAATCCATTTTAAAATCAATATGTGAGTGATAATAAATCCTATTAGGTACAAGCATTAATTTGGGCGGAATTACCATGCAAGGGCAGCCAGTATATTAAACACAGAATTTTAACAAGTGTCATTCGATGAATACTATGATGAGTTAATATGCATTAACAAGTGTTTTATATGCATTATAAATGAATACTATGATGAGTTAATATGCGGTGGTAACACCAGTCTCGTTCAACCCGAATTGTTTAGTAGGGTTTAAGATATAAATTGATATGAAAATATTGTATATACAATGAAATAGTTTCACTTATAAAGTGAAACTAATATTTTTTTTTTAATTCTCTAGTAAATATGGTTGGTAGGTATTACAGCTCATGGATAATGGGTTGCTTTTGCATTTGCCCTCAGATTTCAGTTTCTTTAGAAGATGTTTTCAAACTCTTTTTTTATTCCATAAATCTATATGATTAACGTTAAATCTATCATCCAAATAATTGAATTAAATTAAAGTTTTGGAAATTTCTATTCCAAAATGCAATGAGTATCAACAACATTTACCTTTGTTGCCAGACTTTTCCACGAAAATGATGGGGGATTGGAATGACGGGTGATTAGGAAGTCGTTGATTTGATGAAATTGTTTGGAAATGTAGGCTTCCTCTTCGAAGAGATTCGACATGTTCCTCTACCAGCCGTTATTAATGGAACCTCGGAAACGAATTGGGTGAAGCAGCCCCAGGTTTAGAGCATCCCCCTGAAAATGACCCAGGAGAGCTTTGCCAGCTTCAAGGTGCTTTACCCAGATTCGCTTCAAGGAGAAAACTAAATGGGAAATTCTTGAAAGTTGTAATAAAATGTTTATCTTATGATGATAGCATGGTGCAGTGCAGGGTACTAAATTTGCCAAAAAAACGTGTATCCCAACCGCTATAATGAATGATGTGGGCTGAAGCATAATTCATTTTTCTTGGTTGTTAAAAGATGGCTATTGACACGGTATGTGTTTAATTCTCGTGACACTTTTGAGTTATGTTTTTATTGGTTGAGTGGGCAGTAAGTGAAAATAAATATTCTTGATAAATTTAATGATCATAAATTATATAGAAAAACAATTTATTTTTCTTATAAAATATAAATTAATTATATATATTTTTTTTATTCTTTAAAATTAGAATAAAATATAAAATAATTTTTTTAGTTTTTTTATTTTTTTAAAATATAAAAATTTGATTTCATATGCATTAATTATATATAATTAAATTAAAATATCATTTACTAATTATAAACAAATAATTTGTAATCAATATTATAAAATTTATTGTTAAACTCATTCTATGTTTAAAAAGGATTAGTTGATTAACACGTCTAACTAAAAATAACAATTACAAATTTTTTGAAAAGAAAGTATAAATTTATAGTGATATACAACTAACTTTACATATTATTTGAAAATAAAGTATGATTTTATAATTATATACACCTAACTGAAAAATTTATTGTTAAACTCATTCTATGTTTAAAAATGATTAGTTGATTAGATATACATTTTTTACCTAGTGTAAATTTTGGTGTAATTGTAAAGTTTTAGGGTTAAATAATTTGTACAAAATTGATATTTCTATATTCACGTGATTAGTTGATTAGATATGCATTTTTTACCTCATGTAAACGTTGGTGTAATGTTAAAGTCATAAAGTTATATAATTTGTATAAAATTGATATTTTGGGTACTCACATTTAGTGTGTTGTGAAAATTAAGTATTAAAAATGTCCATTAAAATTTAGTTTTCTTATTTTTATTTTTATGTAATAAAATTGTGTAGTAAAGTTGAGTTTTATTATTTTAATGTAACATTATTGTATAAAATTTTAGAATTATATATTTGAATTAAAATGAGTGGAATATATTATTTGAATTAGAATGAGTGAAATATATTTGAATTAAAATGAATAGAATACATATTTATTGAGAATTTAAACTTTACTAAACTTTAATTTTTTTTAAGTAAATTTCAGTTTTTCTATTTTAATTTGATATTACTATATAAAAGATTAGAATTATATATTTAAATTAAAATTAGTGGAATATATTATTTGAATTATAATGAGTGGAATATATTTGAATTAAATTGAATGGAATACATATTTATTAAGAATTTTAAATATAGTAAAAGAATTATAAAAATTTAAATATTTTTATTTTTTTTGAATAATTAAAAAAATGTATTAAAATATTAATTTTAGATAAAATTTAATATTAAAAATTCAGAGAGCATAGAGTAGATATTGATAGGGTTTTTTTGTCAAAGCATTTTGTAGTGTAAAGATCATTGATTTCCATGCTAAGGACTGGTGTGATGTAGAATGAGTAAGATCTTTGAGGTGATTTTGATATCTTAGATATCACTGAAATGTAACTACTTAAAAAACACTTTAGTCATAAAATCATAAAAAAACTCACATTAATAATAATAATAACAATAAAATTAAAATAAAAGATAAAATTTTCATATCAATTAAAAAATATACATTTAAAAATTATTTTTAATATATATATATATATATATATATATATATATATATATATATATATATATTAAATTGCTATATTAGTTTTTTATTATTATAAATATTATATTCAAATTTAAAAAAATCATAAAATATAATATTATAATTAAAAAAATTATAAAATATAATATTATAATTTTCAATAACATAAATATTAGAAAATAATATATAATATTAAAATAAAAAATATTATAACTATAATATAATATAAGAATTTTTGTTAAGGTTTATTTTTCATATATAAAAAATTATATAAAAATTAAACTAATAAAATATAATAAAAAAACTTTAAACACAAAGATAATAAAGGAGGAATACTATTTCCCCTTTTATTAAACCACATTTATTGTTTCTTAAAATAAATCTCCCGTGTCGCCCTTATCATTTTAAAATTAGTTACTAAGAATATAATATAATTCCAGTTTGAGAATATCATAATATTATATAATTTTACTTTGATCCCTTGTCTTTGAAAGTGAAAAAGCCATTGGTTATTACAAATATCATATAATTAAATTTATATTTAGTTCCTCTCTTATTCACACAATTTTACTTTTTGAAGAAAAATAATGCATATATTTGAAAATAACTAACTTATCATATAATTTCACTTTTTCAACCTTTTTTAGTGCATCAATTCTTTTTTCATAAGGTGAAGATATATTTAGTTCTTCTCTTATTCATTCAACTTTGCTTTCTCAAGAAAAATTGTGTTCACAAATTTACTTTCTCAAGCAAAATTGTGTTCACAAATTTACTTTCTCAAGCAAAAGAGTGCTTATATTTGAAAATATATTATTATTTACACAAAAGTGTTTATATTTGAAAATAGCCACAGTTTTTTTTTTTATATTTAGTTATAAGAAACTAAAATTCCATAACACAATAATATATTTCTTTTCTTATGACATAAACCTTTGACTAATAATAAAAAATATTCCTATGCTAATCATTTAAAGGAGGTGGGTTTATTTTAGAGTACTTTATTTTTTTAAATATAGTAGAAGAATTTATCATAACTTGGTAGTTAAAATATTAGGAAATAACTATCTCTGACTATTATTTGTGAATGTAGGATGACTCATCATCATTGTTGTAACATCCCCAAGTAAATCTCATGTAAAATACATAGGATTAGAAAACTTTTTTGAAATTTACTAACATGTAACATTCTGAATCACTTATTCCATATTCCTTAACTCACCAATAGATAAAATCATCATCATTACATAGAATAACATTAAAAATGGAATAACAATTCCATACCTTAAAAACCATTGTTGCAACATAATATAATAAATCTTTCTATTGTAACCCTACAACATAATCATCATTCATTTAATTAGGTAAGTTAATCACATATTTAATGATGTAAGTGTCAATTTCATGCAAGGACACAACATCATTAAAATGACATAATAGGAAAACACAACAATGGACATCGATATACCCTGGAAATAATGGAGGAAAAAAACCAACGAACCTTTATTTTATTAAATGTTTTATGAGGGTTTTCACTCCCTCATCTGAAAATGGGTCGATAACTTGAAATGGATATGCGCAAGCACCTCCCACTCAGTTAAACAAATAAATGATCGTGCTTATACATGATTGTGCGGAAATGAATACTTGAAATAAGTGTATGTTTTTTTAACTGTTTAAGTGCTTTAAGAACATTTGTTTTTGCTAATATTAAGCATGCACAACAACCATATAATGTAGAAAATAAGAATCAACAAATAACAATAAATTTAATATAGGAGTTCACCTGTATATCGTGGGCTATGTCTCCTTGAGCCTTTGTCACGTTAAAAAGTCAACTCCAATAGTTATCAAAACTGAACCAAAGGGTTTAGAATACTATTTATACCCCTAGTATGGTTTTCATCACTTTGAAGATAAACTAGGTTTCCTTTGACTTGACCTCATATTTCGGTGCCCTTAAGCTTTCCTGAGCTTCTCTTTGGCACAAAATCCCTAGAAGTACTTTTATATCCTTGAAACATCAGCTATTGTCTCTATCACACATCAAAAATCCAAAATAGACTGACCGTTTTCTCAAAATGAGCACTGGCTCCCCAATCTAGGCCTCCATCCACTCTTGGCCTTAGGCTTCACAAAAATTCCTTGTGGCTATTTGAACTTTATAAGTATTCAAAAGGCTCTAAAAATCATTTCATTAGATTCAAAATGTCCAAAATAGTCATAATAGACTATTCAGTAGCATAAATTGGCCTTCGGCTACTCCGGTTTCGCCTCCAATACCTAGCAGCAACCCTTGGCTCTAGGGTCACTAAAAAATTCTTTGAAGCATCTCGACTTTCAGAAGTCCTAAAAAGCTTCTGAAAAGTCCATCAATGTATTCAGAAGTATGAAAAAAATTATAAATGACTATTTTTTTGCTGAGGATGGATACTGGCTGCTCTGGATAGTCCCCATTCTCCTATTGGCACATGCTGGCCCTAGTGGCCCATGGAACTTTACTGAATCATCTTGAATTTCAAAATTTCTCTACAGGATCTGTAAATGACACCATTAGTTCCATAATGTTTGAAACATCTAGAATTGACTATTGGATTCCTAAATAAGGCCTCTTGCTGCATTGGCTAGGCCTCAAACTGTTGTTGGCCCATGGTGGCCCTTGTGGCCCCTAGAACTTCTCTGAAGAAAAAATTTTCTAAAAAGTCCTCTTATGGCTCTGAAACCCTCACCAATGAGTCTGTAATGTCTAAGATATTCGAAATTGACTATTCACACTCCAAAATTGGTCGAATCTAGCTCAAGATCTAGAGCCTAAATTGACTTTTCCTAGTGTCCCCTAAAAATCCTCCACTAACTTTGGGGAACTACACTTAACTACAGTTAAAATAGGGAACTTCCCTAAATCTGGGCACACTTCCAAATTTACTGCCAGAATAAACTGGAGTTTATTCTAATGTTAAAAATCAATTAGAGGTTAGATAAGTGCTTCTTAAATAGGATAACCACTCCTTAGCATTACTATTGTTTATTGTGGGTTAACCACATTTAACACTAATTAATTCAGGTTTAATACATATCCCTCCAGTTCAGATCTTAGCACCTAGTTTTGTGTGCTTGGGCACATGGGGAAGGGCTGGCCCTTCCCCCCCCCACTCCCCATATTTGCTCATAAACGATAAATTTAAGTCATGCCACTCTATTGTTAAGAAAATTGTTGTGGCGTGATGGCACACGGGCGGGCTAGCAGGGCTCTAGTCTCACGTTTGATTCTCTGGAGTCCCAAACAAATTTTGCATCACCATCCTGGGCCACGTGGCAGCCTCCAGGCCTCTTGCCTGACAGACTCTCATTGGCTAGAAAAACCCTTGATACAGTCCAACTACTAATGTCATGCTGACACTTGTCGACATCTGGTTCGCCCAAAAGAAATATTTTAGGGAATATTCCAAGAATATTCCAAGAATATTCCCTGAAATATTCTTTTTTTAAATATTCAAAACCCACTCAAACTTGGTCAAAATCTAGAAATTACATTTTACGAGACCTTTCAAATCGCGATAACTTCTTCATATGGTGTTGGTTTTTCAAACGGTTCATGGCGCCAGAATCAGGAAGATGATATCTACCCAGTCGCTTAGGTTTGACACACTTTCGAACATTATGAAATTTGAGCTATCACTTAGGTCCATGATCCAAATCTGATTACTCCCTCACTCAATGGATGTAAAGGAGTCGATGCCTTAACCATTGTTAAAAATATTAAAAAGAAATATCACCTTAAATTCAGCATAACTAGCTAGAATCTATTACGTTAATCATGATATCATTTACATCTCAGTTCCTTGAATATTGTGTCCTTGTGGCCTTTTTGTTCCCTACAATAGATTATCTTACATTTTATAATCCCTCAATCTACACGAACCATTAGTTTATTCCTACCATTATGCTAAATATAATTCTTCATTCATATAAGTCACAATCGCTTCCCGCAATTACTATCGTTGACAAATTTTGGCATCATGATTATAAAATATTTATCAAACCTAAATAATAAGTATTTACTAGTTATGCTTCAAACATCTTTTCATGTGCATAAAGAAAATGCATACAAAGTATTGAGGTATGTATCTTTTATTAACATTGCACATGCATTAATTAAAAACGGGTGAAAATGTGAAGTTGGGTTACACTTTTTGCCCTTGTTTGAGAAAAAATTTCATTTTTTTCAGTTCTTCAAATTTTTGCAAGCTAAAACAATTTTTCTATTTAGAATTTCATTGTGCGATAAAAATAAAAGTTGTCAGAAATTTTGTGAGCTTTCTATTACTTATTTTTTGGAATTGTTTTATGCACATTTGATATGTCAACTTAGCATTTCTTTGAGTGTGTGTTTTTTAACAATCAACGAATTCATAAGAAGTCATGTTAATACACAATGTTGTATTCTTTGAAAATTTGTGTTTTTGAGAAACAAAATGTGTTACAACAATTTAGATAGATTCTACTTCGGTTTCATCATATTTACAAAGCCAATGGAAGTATATCATAATTACTAGAATTTTTTGAACTGGTCCAATGAAAAACTGTATATTTTGAATATGCTTCACGACGCAAGAAATTTCTTAACATATAACTTATAAACTAAAAATCTAAAAGCTACCCATTATTGACGACAGACCAATGTAATGTACCATAATTTTTTCAATTTTTTTACAATGTATTTTGGAAGATACAAATTTTGATTTCATTGAATCACATTGACCTTCAGAAATTGTTTGCATCTGTTTTATTAAAAAATTAATTAAAATTAGTAAATATTTATGAAATTCCATGAAAATTGTATTTCCTGAAAGTGGATTCAATTCTGAAAATTCTTGTCTTGGTTCCGACAGTTAATTCAGAATGTTTCATGGAGTTTAATCAGTCCAAATTTGCAGAAACATATTCAGGGCTTGGCTCTGCATAATTGGTGACACGTTAGTTCAGCCAAACTCTTAAACAAAGTTCGGCCAAACCTTTTTTTGCACTGACAACCCGTTAAGTCAAATGAAAAAGTAGTTCTTCCAAACTATTTCTTAAAATTTCGGCCAAACTTTTACCTAACTTTTCGTCGGCTGGAAAGTACCACCGAGCCCCTCAAAAAAAACATTTCACAGCAATATAAATTGTTGGGAAATCATTTATTATTTTTGCATATTTTTCCATGTTTGTTCTGATTTTACAAAAGTCTTGATCTGATCTTGCAAAGAATTGTTTTGGGTTTAAGGACTTTTCTTGGAAGTACATTCAAAGGACTTTTCTTTGAGATACATTATTTTCGTACATTTGATCTGATTTTGCAAGGAATTGTTTTGGGTTTAAAGAATTTTCTTGGAGGTACATTCAAAAAACATTTTTGAAGACTTTTCTTGGAGGTACATTGAAAAGACATTTCTTGGAGGTATGTGATAAAGTTTTTTGGGCTTCATTTTTTTTTAAAGTATGGATTTGGGCTTAATTTCGAAAGGACATTTTTTGATTTTGGGTTGAAGTAAATCTTTTATAATGATTTTTTAAAATGAGTTTTTGTGTAACTTTTTAAATGAAATTTTTTTGTAGGACTTGGAAGGAAATATTTTGAACTTCGTTTCA
This sequence comes from Pinus albicaulis, assembly GCA_034641835.2. Taxonomy (NCBI): domain Eukaryota; kingdom Viridiplantae; phylum Streptophyta; class Pinopsida; order Pinales; family Pinaceae; genus Pinus; species Pinus albicaulis. The sequence continues at coordinate 1,162,292,549 of CM076579.1, read as the reverse complement.
TTTTTATAAGACATTTTTTTCTTGAATTTTTTAAAGTAAGTGTTTTGGATTGAAGTATGTATTTTTTGCAAAATTTTTAAAATGAGTTTTTTTTTTTTAAATTAAATATTTTGTGATGTTTTTTTTAATTGAGTTTTTGTCTAAATTTTTGAAGGAAATTTTTTGAACTTCATACTCTATTATCATGGGAAATCGAAGGAATTGTACGAGAAAATATGATCGAAAAAGAGACCCTGAGGAACGTAGAGAAGAGACGAGACAATCTCGCAAAAGAAAGATAGAAGCACTCTCAAATATTGAAGGGGAAAATCAACCTCAACTAGAAGTTGAAATAGGTATGTAAATATAAATATTATGATTTTGATATATTTAAAATTTTCCTAGTGTAAAATGTGAAGCTTAATTTTTATTTGATGAGCTAATTTGAAAAATATTTTGCAATGTAAATAGAGAGAGATATTCCTCAAAACATTGATGATGAGATACAAAATTTTGAAAGAGAAAGTGAAAGAGATATTGAACCAATGATTGAAGATGGTGAAAATGTTGAAAGAAATTCAAGTGAAGAAATTGAATCACAAGGTATGTATATATATATATATATATATATATATATATATATATATCTGTGTGTGTGTGTGTGTGTGTGTGTTGAACACATGCACGTATTATTGAAATTATACATATATTTATTAGTTTAGTTATTTATTGAATATGTAAACTTATTATGTACTATTCATTTGAATATGTACAGATGAAATTAATGTCGATGATGAGATGTTAGAAAATGTTGACACTCACACATATGGAGATAAAAAAGCTGACCATTATATATGATATCGTGTTAACCGCATTTTTGAGAAGTATTTCATAAAGGAAAAGGTGATAGTTCAAGCCCAAATGTTGAAAGGTCTCCTATCATTAAGGAAATTAAAAGAAGCTACGACTTTATTGGGTATTCAAAAATCAACCAAAGATAAAAAAAAATGAAGGAAAATGTGATACAAAATATAAATAGTGATATAAATTCAATTAGTGGTTTCATCAAGTATTAAAGAGAATCGCTTGGTAAAATCTATGGCACGAGCATTAGGAACCTCATGAAAAACTTTGCACAAACATCGAAAATTTCAGTTGCAAATAGATGTAAATGATGAACTTGCTTGTTGGAGAGCTATTTGTAGCAACCATATAAAGATAGACTTGGAGAAAATGTTAAAAAAATAATATATGAATATTGTAAGAATAATTCGCGTGTTTCACCAACTGCAAGGCATGTGATGCAAAGAAGAATAGCACGAAATCAGTACAAAGAACATGAAAAACATTTCTTGGAAACCACTCAGATAGAGTTGTTCAACAAGTTCAAAGAAGAGAATCGTGAAATTCATGTTTCAATCAGTGCTTTTGTTCAACAAAAACCATGGTATGTAAAACCTATCACCATACGCGACACTTGTTGTTGCCATTATCATGTGGAATTTGAGTTATATTATGACACATTCCTTGATTTTGGTAGAACATTTTGGAAGGATTCACCTCCTCCTTCCACTATCCATGATTTCAAATCTCAAATTATATGTGAAAGAGAAAGCGATGAACTATTTTAGGAAAAGAAATGTGTCGGTGGTAAAAAATGCGATGATTGTGGAAATTTGACTAAATTTAAAAACAAATATCGTACTGATATAAATGATCAATCATTTTCCAACATGAAAGTGAAATGGAAGAGATATGAATATATCCATACATCGATTCAAGGTGAAAATAGTGTTAAAAGAATTGAATTACGAGAAGAAGAAATTTTTGTGATAGACTTTTTGAGAAAGTTTGAAGCAGAAATTTACAAATACACCAAGCATTCCCATAGAGCTCGATGGCAAGACTTGCAATTCAAAAAATCTCGTGAATTTTTTCCACCAAGGACCATTTTGTCAGTGATTGATTTTGCAGAAAACTACACATTTGTTCCACAAAAAGAAATTCAGAGTGAATACTATCACTCTGACCAAGTCTCCATGCTCGTCCATATTCTATATAGACATGCTGAACAAAATGTCGATCATATAGAAAGCACGAGTGAAAATCGACATATTATTAAAGAATATCATTTTTATATCAGTGACGATCGTACACATGATACATGTTTTGTACAACATTGTTTTGGAAGAATTTATGATTCATTGAAAAATCGTGGAATAACATTCAATGAACATTGGATATGGTCAGACGGATGCGCAGGTCAATTCAAATCTACACGATCATTCTTTTGGTTGTGTTGTCTTCATAAGAAAACATGCATTAAACATTGTTGGAATTTCTTTGAGACTGGCCATGGAAAAGGAGAACATGATGGTGCAGGGGCATGCATAAAACGAGCACTTCAAAGATATCAAATGAACCCCTCTGCAAGCCGACTTGTGGACGTGAAAGAAGTTGTTCAATGGTGCATCGCTGCTCTAAGCCATGAGACTAACCGATCAAGGGAAGTGTGAAGGTACATTCAATTTAATTTTTATTGGATATCTAATTTTAAACAGTGTACATTTATCACAATGATTATCTTTTATTGTATTTTGATATCATATTTACATTCTTCTTTAAATTTTCCATATAAAGGTTTTTTTGGCATATTGGGATCGAAGACATAGATAGATCAATTGGAAATGACGTTGAAACAATAAAAGGGACTCGAAAATTGCATTCAATTAAAACAAAGTTGTCCAGAAATGTGTTTGCATTGGATAAAAGAAAATATTCTTGTTTTTGTCATGTTTGCATAGACAACACAAAATCCAATGACATTTGTGAAAACAAAATGTATGTAAAAGATTGGAAACATACAGAGCTAAATACAAAGGGAAAAATGTCCATTGCAATGTTTGAAGAAATGCAATCAGAGGAGACTACAATATCATCCAATGGTGATCGAGTTTCTGATCTTGTTAGAGAAGGTAACATTTGAATTGCTTTCTAATGATAAAGATCTAGAAATAAATTTGAATATGTATAATTTTTTCAAGTTTGTTTTATTGTACAGGAGATGTTTTTGTTGTAATTGCACCTACTAACAACGATGAAAATGTGAAGTATTATTTGATGAGTATCACTTAATGAAAAATGAAATTATTAGAAGACTATAATGATCACGGATTTCCATATGAAAGAGGATCTATTATACTGAAAGGTTATTTTTTCAAACAAACTAATCAAAGTGGGAAGTTTGTTTACTTTGAAGACTATGAACCTAATTTCATAAGTTGTCAATATAGTCACTTGGTGTGTGCAGCACGCATAAAGTTGATCGAGGTTCAATCAAAGAAAAAAACGAATATTAAGAAATGGAAAATGTCAAAATCCGATCATGAACGGATTATTGAAGATGGCATTCCATTGGAATTTTTTTGATTGAACTGCCCAACAATTTATTCTCTTTGGATTATATGTTCTAGAACTTCCAATACTCAATTAAAAATTGAGCTGCCTTGTTATGTTATCTGTGCAAGTGTTTGCACATGTACAAATTGTTTTGGTACATGCACACTCTAGTATCAACTGAAAGTAGCTTTTTTATACATGCATTGATGAAAAATGTTGCATACTTATTGGATATATATGTATATGTTCTAGAATGCAATTAATTGTTCAAGTAGTTTTACTATGTGCATTGATGAAAAATGTTTCACGTACTCAATATATATGTTCTAGAATGCAATTAACTGAAAGTAGTTTTTCTATGTGCATTGATGAAAAATGTTGCATGTACTGGATATATACATGAACTCAATGCACGCAGTTTTTCTTGTGGGATTTTTTGGTAAAAAGTATCCACAATGTAAATAAATTATCCGCAGTATAATTTTGTACGAAGATTCTTTTCAGACAAGAGACTCAGAGCACTTCTTCGACTTTTGGTGGGATTTGACCCACATCTCTATTCCTGATTGAAAATCTAGTAAAAAATTTGTCTGTCCAATGGTCGAATATGTTCTATGTGCATTAATGAAAATTTTACATACTACATACTATTGTTTGAGTGATTTTTTTTTTAAAAACTTACCAAATGTACTTCAACCATGTCTAAAACTTGAATTTTAAAACTTTTTGATTATATCAAAACAAATTACTTCACATGTCATGCCAATTGTAGTTCAACTATCCAATTAAAACATTAACCATTTAACATTATATCACATGCTAAATGTAGATTAAAATGGTATCCAAAACTTAGTTTTAAAAACTTTTTGATTATATCACAACATTACTTCAAAACTTAGTTTTAAAAACTTTTTGATTATATATCACAACATTACTTCACATGATTAATGTACTTCAACCATCCAAAACTTGGGTTTTAAAAACATTTTGATTATATCACAAAATTACTTGACATGCCATCCAATTGTAGTTCAACTATCCAATAAAAACATTTAACATTATATCACATGTGCCAAATGTAAATTGAAACCATCCAAAACTTTAGTTTTAAAAACTTTTTGATTATATATCGTGCAACATTACTTCACATGCCATGCCAATTTTAGTTCAACTATCTAATAAAAACATGTAACATTATATCACATGTACCAAATGTAGATTGAAACCATCCAAAACTTAAGTTTTAAAAACTTTTTGATTATATGTCGTGCAACATTACTTCACATGCCATTCCAATTATAGTTCAACTATCCAATAAAAACATTTAACATTATATCGCATGCCAAATGTAGATTGAAACCATCCAAAACTTGAGTTCTAAAAACTTTTTGATATATATCATGTAACATTACTTCACATGCCATGCCAATTATAGTTCAACTATCCAATAAGAACATTAAACATTTAACATCAAATATCACATGCCAAATGTAGATTGAAACCATCCAAAACTTGAGTTTTAAGAACTTTTTGATTATATCATGTAACGTTACTTCACATTCCATGCCAATTATAGTTCAAATATCCAATAAAAACATTTAACATTATATCACATGCCAAATGTAGATTGAAACCATCCAAGAATTAACTTTTAATTTAACAAAAAATTATAGATCACAACATAAGTTCACATGCAAAATGTACTTCAAGCATCCAAAACTTAAATTTTAAAAACAAAACAAATTATAACACATCATTACTTAACATGCCAAATGTAGTTCAGAAGAAAAACAAAACTTAAATTTTAGAAACAAAACAAATTATAACACATCATTACATAACATGCCAAATGTAGTTCAGGTGCAAAACATTAATTTATAGATGACAACATTACTAGTAGTTCAATTATCCAAAACTTAAAAGTTTTAAAAATCAAACAAATTATATAACAACATTACTTCACATTCACATGCCAAAGTACTAAAACCATCTAAAACTTCACTTTTTGGAACAAAACAAATTATATTAACACTGTAATAGAATATGTCCAAAAATTGTAGATCTCACAAGTATCAAGTTATATATATATATATATATATGACAATGCATCTAGAGATAATATATAAAAAAGTAAATTTAAGACTATCTAAGTCTTGAAATCAAATCTACAAATCATGTCCATCAAATAGAGATGGATGTAGCGTTTTTCCTATCAGGGTCTCAATCCGCGCACTATAATGTGAAGCATGGGAAACCTGTACACAATGCACATGTACAAACACTAAAATTTAATGTTTTAAAAATGAGTGAGAATGCATATAGAACTTCATGTAAAAAAAAAATCATGCAATACCTCATGAGGTTCCCTCTCCATTTGTTCACCTGCTACAAGTCCCTCCCCCCCCCCATGAGAACATCTGCAATGGTAAACTGTACAATTTACATGTATAGTTATATATATATTAAAAAATTTCAGATGAAAATGCACGTGTACATATATAAACTTATTTTCAATAATTAAAAAAAAAAAATCAGACAACTTGTTCAAATGGTCAAAATGGTGTTGATGTTCCTATCTCCGTCGCTAGAGTTCGTGGATTAAAGAAATATTCTATAAGAAATTAAAATTCAAAATTTTAAAAGTATAAAATAACTCAAGATCAAGATCTCAATTTATAATAAAACTTAAATAAACAACAATTTATAAATTATAACTAAATTAAACACACACACACACACACAGATATATATAAGTGAAAAATTGAATACTTCTGCAGGTGAATTTGGGACGTCTCCTAAGAGAGGCTCCAAATGAAAATCTCCAACAACCTAAAATTCAAAAAATTTAAAATAACTCAAGATATAGATATATATATCTCAATTTTTAATGGAACTTTTTGAGGTGGAATATATATATATATATATAACTTAAACATAAATTTTAAAAGTGAAAAATTGTCCATGCTTGTTGTGGATGTGGCACATCTCCTAAGGAAGTAGAAGGTACATCTCCCAAGGAAGAAGAAGGTACCGCCATCCCAAAAACATCGGACGGAATCGGAATATGTTAAAACATTTTATTATTATATATGTACATGTACATGTGTGCACAATTATTTATTTTAAAAATATCACTTAAAAAACACTAACATTTGTCAACATATCTTGATGGTGAGACCCATCTTCATTGTTTGAACCAGAGGCCCCGAACGTGATATTAACATTTTCATCATTCATCATGCGTGACAACTACAAATGGTGTTTTAACATATAATGATACATTTTTGTTAGATTATTGTACATACAAATAAATACATATACATGTATTTATTAAAAATTGTACACATGTATGTGTTAAAATAATTGAACCCTAAGGTCATTAAGACATACTGTTCCCGTGCCCTCTTCCTCATGAAGAATTAATTCTTGCCAACCATTGTGACAAATCTTTACATATATTCTAAGATCTTAAACATTCAATCTATTCATATATATAATACACAAAATTGGCATGTGCATTCTCAAATGTTCTTTGTCGATTTAGACAAACATCGACTCCACCCAATCCACTGTAAACATTGTTGATGATGACATCCCTTGCTTCTCGACTTATTGGAGAAGTTGCATCCATCTCCAACCACAGAGTTTCGACCCGTAAAGGTCGACTCACCAATGGCGGCTCAGGGCGAGGCAACTCCACATCTCGCTTAGCGCCCTTATGGTCATACAATCAACCTTTCCCTGAACCAAAAAATTCTGACAGAAGGTCATTGTAATTGGGTTTCATTTAAAAAAAAAAAATCTACGTAAAATAATTGTGCAAAATAAACAGGAACCTTGTCGTTCCATTGGAGCCTTCTATAGGCCGCAAGTTGCCTATCATACAAATAGTGAGCTATATTGGGATGCTTGAAATATTTCACCTTCAGCATTTTTCTTTTTGGCCCTTCCTTGAAATAAACATTGACTTGGGCATATCTTTTGTAACTCTTTGTTTTACATCCTCCCATTTATCGGGACCCATTACTGTTTCCTTTCTCTTTCTCAGGAGTTCTACAAAGGATTCTATAATTCACTTTTTATTTTTACTTTTCATTGAGTCATGTGTGTGGTCTACAATGGAAGAGAGAGCATAGTTTTGCGTATGTTTCAATGGAAGAAACTACTATTGTGCGAAAACAAACAAGGAAAAGTTCTCAAGTCATACTAAATAAGACAAAAGGCCTTGTTACCCAAAATTCATCTTTTCTTAAAGGGTTTTATTATGTACTTGCAATGGAGTTCATTGAAACATGTTTATGTATGGCGAGAGATTTTAATGGTCAAGTGTCGTGGTGACAAAATGAAGTGTAAGAATTCCTTACGTCCCAACCATCATGTTGCAAATTGCATACCTTGGTAAGTGTGGTATCCAATATTTTATTAACATCCTCCACCATACCATTGTCTTGTGCATGATACAAAGTACTTTTCTGATGGTATATTTTTAACTCCTCTATTAGTGTCGCAATAGTCTTATTTAGGAAATGTACACCCCGATCACTCATCAAGGTTCCTAGGAACCCAAACCTATTTACCACATTTTGAATATAAACCACACCATTGTCTCTACACTCCAATCCATTTGTAGCACAACTTTGATGTATCTATTCAAATAATAAGTAGCGGTAATCATGTACCACACACTAGTTCTTCTTGCTAGTGGATAGATGGGTCTAACAAAGTTAATGTCCCACTTTTCAAATGGCTATAAAGTGAGATGAGAGTTTAGGGGAATTTTATCTCATCTTGATGGCATCCCCCTCTTTGACACACATTGTAAGTCGTGGAGAACTCATGTGGTAAGTTTTAAAAAATCCTGAGTATCCTCCTAAGGGAGAGGTGTGCAATTCCAAAATAATATTTTGTTTTAGTTGGGAATTCTTTCAAATATATAAGTGATCTTTGTACCATAATGAATCGTTTTTCCAACTAAACGTATCAAATGTACTAGGATCTTGCTACAAATTTTGAATGACTATCCATACTTCTTCATCATTCTTGAATTCCTCCCTTTCTTCAGTTATCGAATCAGGTTGGATAATAGAAATGGCACAAAGAAATGCTTCCACATCCTCATCCTTTCTTGAGAGTGCATATGCACCAACATTTAGCTTCCCTTTTTGGTATATTATTTCAAAATCATAACCCAACATCTTTGTGACCCATTTTTTCTGCTCTTCTGAAGATCATATTTTTTCCAAAAATTATTTAAGACTATCATGATCATTTTTTACCTTGAAGTGTCTTCCCATTAGGCAAGGTCACCATTTCTTTAGTACATGTAGTATTGACAACATTTCCTTCTCATAAATAGCTTTGTGTAAATGCTTTCCTTTTATTGGATGGCTTTCAAAAGTAATGGGTCTTCCTTCTTGCATTAAAACATCACCAATTCCATTTCCTGAGGCATCATATTCCACAATAATTTTTTTTGTGAATTCTGGCATAGTTGAGGCCAGTGCTTGTCACATTTCCTCTTTAAGATGTTCAAAGGCCTTAATTTCTTCAGGAGTCCATGAAAATGCACCTTTCTTCAATAATTTTTTTAGAGGTGTTGCTATTCTCCCATAATTCTTAAAAAACTTGCGATAATACCCTGTTAACCCGAGAAATCCTTGCAACTGCTTTATGGTTGTGGGGACTTTGGGGACTTTCCATTCCTTAATGGCTTTAATTTTGTTAGGATCTACTTGAACACCCTTCTGAGATACAATATGACTCAAATATTCCACCTCTTGTACTCCAAAGAAACATTTGGAGGTTTTTCCATATAATTGTTTCTCCTCTAATAGTTGTGAGCACCCTATTAACATGTTTAACATGATCCTTCCAAGACCTATTCTAAATTAGTATATCATCAAAAAATACTAACACAAATTTTCTGAGGAAGGGTTTGAAAATGGAATTCATCAACCCTTGAAATGTATAAGGTGCATTTGTAAGGCCAAAATGCATGACCAAATATTCATAATGACCCTCATGAGTTCAAAATGTTGTTTTCGGAATGTCTTTGGTCTTCATTCTATTTCGATGATATCTTGAACGAATATCCAACTTGGTGAAATAAATTGCTCCATGTAATTCATCCAATAATTCATCAATCACGGGAATGGGAAATCTATCTTTAATAGTGAGCTTATTGAGCTCCCTATAATCCAAAAACATGCTCCATGATCCATCCTTCTTGTGCACCGATACTAATGGAGCAGAAAAAGAACTTTGAATAGGTTGAATTATACCAGTATCTAGCATTTCTGCAATCATATGTTAAATTTCTCTCTTTTTGACATAAGGATATTTGTAAGGCCTAATGTTTGGAGGAACACTTCCTAGAATCAAATGACTAGCATGATCATGATAAGAAATATGTGGGAGTCCTTTGAGAGATTCAAACACCTATTAAAAATTTCCAAGAATTTTTGGAGATCTGAAGAAACAAATGATTTTGATGTTGGAACTTCTAGTTAGCATAATTGTGCAATGATTCCTCATTTTTATTTCTTCAAAATATTTGTCATAACATTAAAGCTTATTATCTTTCTCAGCTTCCCTGTGATACACTTTAATTCAATTTCCTTTCCTTCTAAAAAAAATTCAGTAAAAGTTCATGAAAATTAAAAGCTATCATCCCCAAAGATTGTAACCATTATACTCCTAGTATAACATCAACACCACCCATTGGAATGGAAATGGTTGTATTATTCAATACATATTCCCACATGGTTATCTTGATATTATGGCACTTTCCAGAGCAATTTATAGTTCCTCCATTTTCCACTTTCACTTGACACTTTGGCGTTGGGTATAGGAAGCATTTCAATTCCTTGACTAGCTTACAATGAATAAAATTATGGGTACTACCCGAATCAATAATCAATATTACATTTTTCTTCTTGATATGTCCTTCTATATTGAGAGTTTGAAGAGTGTTAATTCTTTCTAATGCATTATAGGATATGGTCGGATTCATTGATTCTTCCTCTAGGGCTGGTTCCTAGTATATATCCTCTTTTTTTGAATTTTCTTGTTCCTTTTCTTCCTCCTCTTCACAATCTATGTAAAATAATTTCTTCTTGGCACACTTATGACCCTTAGTTTATTTGTTATCAAAACTAAATCAAATCCCTTTTGTTCTTTTTTCTTCCAATTATTGTGGTGTCAACCTTGTAGGTTGTGGAAGTCTAGGAGTAGCAACACTTCCATATTTATAATTGTGATTGGTAGGCTTTCTTATCGCCATAATTTTTCTTTCAATTTTTCTTGCCAACATGAATGCCTTCTCCAATGTATCAGGTTCCCAAAGGCAAACCTCATGTTGGATGTTATCCTTTAGAGTCCCTATGAACACATCAATCCTATGCTCCTTTGAAATATTATTAAGCCTCATATTCAATTTTTGAAAGTCCTAAATGTGCTCCACCATTGAACCCTTTTGTTTGAGATCTATCAATTGGCTAAAGAAGGTGTTTCTCTTTGTATCCTCATAATGTGCTATCATTTCCTCCAAAAAAATTGACCAAGTGACCAGTGGTTTATGAGAACAAATCCATTGATACCATACAAACTTATTTCTTTCTAAATATGAAGTTGCAATGCATACCTTTTGTGTGTTTTGCGTATTATGGAGCTCAAAGTATTGGGTTATTCAAGAAAAAGTTATGCCAAATCTCCCACCATGACATAATTATGGACTAGTTCAGTAGATAAAACTTATATGTCATGTCACATGTCATTGTTTCGTCCTTTGGCTATGAAATTGATATATAGGAAACTAAAGCCCCTGTAATTTTGGCCACTTTTTACATAATTCCAATGTAATTCTCAGAGAGATAGTTATGATGATTTTCCCAAAGTCACCTCTTTGAGATGAAATTCAGGAGCCTGCAAAAACCCTAACGTCCACAGATCATATCTCTGAAAATATTGTGAACAAATATTTGAAATTTGTACATGAAGTTCCTCACGAATTCTTCACAAATGATGTTTTTTTAGCATCTGAACCTTTGTAGAAATAAAATTATATCTAAAATTCCATGATGCCCTATCTGAAGCAGTGAAACTCTAGAATCCAAAGTTGTGATACCAAATGTTATGAAACCAACTCACAAAATAGAAGAAAAGAGAGATCAATGACTTAAAAATCAGCTACTTCGAGGAGGAAACCTCCTTTACATTACATAAATGAAAAATTATTGGATGAAACAAATGAAAAAACCTTCTTTCTATATATAGGAATCCATAGGGTCACAATATAATCCTACCCGACCTAACAATAATAATGTAAGGGCACAACAATAACAATAGTGGGCTATTATGGGCACAATAATAATAGTATGGGGACTACATCGGTACAATAATAATAATAAGGAGGCTACACTAAAAACAATAAGGGACTACACCAGTAATATAAGGCCCTAACAGTCGAATAGATATGACCTAGAAGTTCTGAGTTGGGATATATTCGCCCAACAAGGCTTCTAGAATTCACTTTTTATTTTTAATTTTCATTGAGTCATGTGTGTGGTCTACAGTGGAAGAAAGAATATATTTCTATGTAGGTTTCAATGGAAGAAACTATGATTGGATGAAAAAAAACTAGGAAAAGTTCTCAAGTCATAATAAACAACTTAAAAGGCCTCGTTACCCAAAATTCATCGTTTCTTCAAGGGTTTTAGATTATGTACTTTCAAGGGAGTGCATTGAAACATGTTTATGGATGGTGAGAGATCCATTTTAATGGTCAAGTGTTATGGTGACAAAATGACGTGTAAGAAGTCCTTAAGTCCTAATCATCATGTTTCACATTACATACCTTGGTAAGTGTGGTATCCAATATTTTATTAACATCCTCCACCATACCATTGGCTTGTGAGTGATACAAATTACTTTTATGATGGTAGATTTTTAACTCCTCTGTTAGTGCCAAAATAGTCTTTTTCAAGAAATGCACACCCCAATCACTCATAGAGATTCTTGGGAACCCAAACCTATTTACCACATTTTGAATAAGAAGCACACAACTATCTCTACACTCCAATCCATTTGTAGCACAACTTTGACATATCTATTAAAATAATAAGTAGCAGAAATCATGTGCCACACACTAGTTATTCTCAATAGAGCACTGATGGGTCAAAAAAAGTCAATGTCCCACTTTTCAAATTGCTATAAAGTGAGATAAGGCTTTAGGTGCATTTTATCTCATCTAGATGGCCTCCCCACTCTTTGACACACATCACAAGTCATGGAGAAAACCTTGGCATCTACATGCACTCTGGACCACTAGAGTCCAGCATTATGGGATCTTTTGCACTATAAGTCATCATATGTAGTGTACCATTACAACTCCTACATTACCTATACTAACAAAATTGGTCACTCATGCTCCATAATGCATCTATATTGAATCTCGTCTACTCCTAATTTATATAGTCATCTAAAAATAAACTCACAATCTACTACTTTAACTACCAGTTTCCTCTTTTGTACCACTGTGTTGTCTTTTAAGGCCATCCCTATGATGAAAAAATACACCGTATCTACTCAGTATTCATCTACCATAGTCACAGTAAATATTTATGCATGTGGAATATTATTCTCTAGATGTTGCACCTCTTTAACCGAATTCAAACTCGACAGATGGTTTGGTCCTGTATTTAATATTTTTGGCTTAACTACCACTTAGAAATTGTATTCCTGAAAATAAATTAACCCCTTATAGATACTCCCCCAACATGGGCTTGTTGAAGAGGTAATTTAGTGCAGAATGATCGGTAACAATTTAAAACTATTTCCTAGTAGGTATTGTCTAAACTATTGAAGAGCATGCAAATAGAATTCCTTTCTCTCGAGTGAAAATGCTAGTATAGGTTGATGCATGAGATTTCCATTTAAGGTGCTAAGGGCCTCAAAACACACCTCTACCAACTAAAAAATTGTCCCTTTATTTAGTAACTTCTCCATAGTGGTGATGATATTAGCATATCCATGTATTAATTTATGTCGTACACCCCAAATTAGATCTTATATGTTTCACTGAGATAGGCACCAACAAGTCCACTATAACAACAATATTGGTGGCATCATGTCACATGTACTACTTCACTACAACTCTACAATAATTCACATAATAATAATAAAATAGATTTCCCACACATAGAATTGACCATATTCATTAACTCGATGATATATTATAAAACGAAACCTACAGTCTATCTCTGTAATTAAAACTACCCGATTGACATATCAATTAAAAGCATACATTATTAAAAATTCTTATGATTATAGTAACATAATAATTGTGTTATCTTTGAGTTATTTAATATGTGAGATTTTATATACGTGCTCGGAATAATACACCAAGTCTATGATACACCAACTTGTTATTATTCGTATGCAAGTCGGATCATCTGTCTCTATTGAACTCCAATTGTCAGCATTTATTGGCATTTACTCACACAACATGGTCCTTCGTACTTGGCACTCTTAACAATGAAGGTGATGGCTAGCTGGTTAAACACTTGGACCCTTGCTCCACCATCAATGCATCTCAATCATACTGCCACGATGAAGGTGTGATGGTTGGGTTATCTAACGTACCCCCCAATTCCCTTTAGCGCTTGTCATTTGGTTTCAATTCCTCAATGGACTGCTGCTCTATTATTCTCCTCTGCGAAGTGGTATGGCTACCATGTTTCCTTTCTGATTTCATGCATCTTTGTACTCAATTATCGTTTTCTGTCAGCGCCCACTTGATTTCATCCATCCTTTGGCTCACACACTGCCTTTCCTGAGAAATTATACGCATGTAATGTGCTCTAAGATGTTCAATTCCACCTACCATTTATTTTTGGTTTTATATATGTTGACACCCAGTCACTATTCCCAATTTCTCATGTCTAATGTTTCATTTGTGCCATTTCAAGTAGGCGTATTAGTGAATTATGGCTTCTCTCTATGAGGTAAGGTTCTCTTTTTAAGTTTTTTATTTAATTGCTTTTGTGTTCATCTTCTGTACAGAATTCCCTGACATGTTTTCTTGTCTCAGTGCAGGTACTTAATTCCTCCCAATGCTTTGTCTTTAGTTGCATTTTGGGTCAAGGTCTTCATCGTTCTCTAATGCTTCGACTTGCGAGGTATTGTTTATTTCTTCTTGCTGGTTAACGAATGTTTCAAAGGTTTAGTGCACAACATGTTGTCTTTCTCCATGGCCGACCCATGTCCGCCATGACTATCAATTTGTTTTCATTCTATAGGGAACATAGGGTTAAACCCTAGGGTTTTTTTCTTGTTGTTGACTTTACACTTTCCTATTGTTTTAGGAGGCTTTGCTTGCCTACCGAAATATACTAGATTACTCACTGGATTTTTAATGTAATTTTTATTAAGGGCTTTGGTTCATGTCTATTATTAAAATAGACTCGAGATAGAGGGTTTTCTTCCGTAACTACTGTAAAGATTTGGAGTTCTTATTTGTACACTTTCATTTGAGTCTATCTCAGACGTTATCTAAATTTTGATGAAATTAATGTGTCGAATGCATATCAGTTTGTTATTACATTTACTTGTTTTATGAGATACCTTCTGTTGTATAGATTATTTTTACAATGAATGGTTGTTTACTTCTATGGTTCGAAGTTCTTCCCTAACCTTTATCACTATCTTATGTCTATATTCAAGAACTTTACTTTGGTGATATGCTATGTTTCATAATATGCTTCTCAATTTATCTTTAAATTGTACTTTGACAGTTTATCCCTAAGGATTTTTCTAAGTTTCCTAAGGACGCGAAACCCCACTTGTACCAACAAATAAGGGTTTAAACCTCTCGGCCCACAGCTTTTGTCATCTTATAAAATACCAAGGGTTTGTTTGCATAGTTGATTCACAGTTGTAACTAATTCTCAGTGGTACTTATATAAAATTTAATTCTTTGTTTAGTTCTACAAATATTTCTTATTGTAAGTATTATTTTTCTCTTATTTTGATCTTCGAACTAAAGTAGTCCCTTTTGACCTTTTCCAACCTTCTTTGGTATGAGTTACTCCAAAAATCTATTGGGTTATATTTTTCTGTTTTATACTGGTTGGTGTTTTAGGTAAACTTATTCTTGTTTCTCTGGATCTTGCTCATAGACAAGGCCACAGTGGTATTAGATTTGTCTAAGGGTTTCACTACCGGTACACTTTATGCACTAGACTTTTCCTCAGATTTATGACCTCCCTTATTTCAAAATTATTCTAACCCAATGTCCTATCTTTGTCATAATGATAAATATAAGTAAATCAGTATTGTACCATTTTTAAAAGATAACTAAGTTCTTGCTTACATAACACTATTGTAACACACAGATATCCACATGAATTCATTCAAGATTTAATTTACAGTACTATAATATCATATATTAACAAAATTTAACACATGAACCATACACTTATCTGATTTAACGTTCCACTAGTTAATCCACCCAACGATGAGTGAGGCGATCATGTCCTCAACTCCCCCCGTGCTCCTCACAAGATTGGAAGTTAGCAACATTTTTCTTGGAGTTAGACCTCAAGACCCTTGTCTAACATATTCTCTGGTTTAGGTTGCAAAGTTACCACTGGTTATCTACCAGCTCTGGTCCACTCTGTCCTCACAACTCATATGATGTTCTTTTCTTTCTACTTGCACAAAACCCCTTCTCCTCCCCGGTATTTCTTTTTTGTCCTCAGAGGATAAGGTAATTGTCAATAACTGCTTCATTCCAACTACTCTGGAATCTTGGAATTATTTACCAACTAGTTATGGAAAATCATAATATAATTATTTATTCATAAAATAAAATTTAAGTGAGATTAATCAACCAATTAACATATTCATTAATTTCTTTTTCACTTAAAATTTAGATGTACTATTGTAAAAGTTTTTAAAATAAAATTAAGGAAATTAAGCTGGGTGTTACATCTTCCCCCGCTTAAGGAAAACACTATCTCGGTGTTTTATTCCATCAAAATAAATAATTCTAGATATGCTTCACTATAAAGCCATCATATTCCTAAGTATCCTCTTCCAGGGCAAAGTTCTTTCACCGCACTTTAACTTGGGAGATGGCTCGCCTCTTCAGCATTTTTTCTCTCTTCTTGAGAATGCGTTGAAGCTCTACCAGAAATTTATCATCGAGTTCGACCTGCAACCAACAAAAAATTAACTAATTAATTAAGTATTCATCTCTTTTCAAAGGACATAGTATCAATTATAATTTACATATATCTTATGCTAATGTATTACATGCTTTGGATCGTGCACATATCATTTAAATATGGATACATGAAACACATTGTGCACCCATATGTGACTTGGTAATGCCAGCTGATAGGCCACTGGCCCTACTCTTTCCAAAATTTGGAAATGTCCACAAAACTAGGGAGCCATTTTGGCCCAAGTAGTCCTTATTAGAGTGCTCTTATTGGGTCTAATTCTCACATACATGTGATCTCCCACTTTTAACTCTCGATAATTCCTTTTTCAATCTACATAAAATTTATGCTTTTCGTCGGCAGCTTTTAGATTTTGTCGAATCTTCCTCACTTCACACTCCATCTCTTCCAACATCTCTAGCTTGAGCATCACCTTAGTTTCTGGGCTGCTCCAATTTATGGGTGTCCGACATTGTCTTCCATATAATGCCTCAAAGGGACTCATCTTTAGAGATTCTTGGTACTCATTATTGTACGCAAATTCTACCAAATGAAAATATCCTTCCCACTTTGTGGGCTACTGCAGCACATACATACGTAACATGTGTTCTAATATATGATTCACTTGATTAGTCTACTCATCTGTTTTTGGATGGTAGGCAGTACTAAAATAAATTTGTGTGCCCAGAACGGTGAAGAGTGCTTTCCAGAAAGCTGAGGTAAACTTCACATCCTGTTCTCAGATGACTGTTTTTGGGCTACCATGTAATCTAAACACTTCCCTATTAAATATTTTAGTGATTTGCATTATTTTTTAAGTCTACTGGACCAATATGAAGTGAGTTTCCATGTTGATTCTATGCACAACCACCATAATGGAGTTATTGTGTTTCTTAGTCCTCGGTAAGCCTGTAATAAAATTGAGTGAAATGGAATCCCATTTCCACTTTGATACAAGTATAGGTTGTAGTAAATCCATAGGGTTTTGATGCTCCACCTTGACCTATTGACATTCCAAACACTTTGTCAATTATTCAATAATATTTTTACGCATCCCAGGCCAAAAGAAGTCTTTTTTTTTTAATTGTTGTTAGAATTTTTTTTGTATCTGGGGTGTCTGGCATAAGAGCTTCAATGATACTCATCCAAAATTAGATCCTTCAAGCTCATTTGACTAGGAATGTATATTTTCTCTCAGAAAACTAGTATTTTCTCATTATTTATTGTATAATATCATTGTTTCCTTTAATTTTCTACTTCTTGTGCTTGCTACCACAGAAACTGGTATTCGGGGTCCTTTTGTGCTCCCTCCTTCACTTTCTCCTAGAGATTAAATTCCACTTGGCTAAAGTAGAGTTCATAAACACAATGTAATTTTATACTTAACGCATCAATGACGTGGTTTTCCTTACCTTTCACATGCTGAATTTCAAATTTGAATTCACTGAGGAATGTGTTCCACCTTGCTTGGCGAGCATTAAAGTCAGACTGCTTAAAATATCTAGTCAGGCTGTTATGGTCCATTTTCAGCAGAATGTTTTTCGCTAGTAGGTAGTGCCTCCATAATTTAAGCACGTGAAGTAGTGTGACCAACTCTAGATCATAAGAAGGATATCATTGCTCAAGATGCTTCATCTTCCTAGACTCATATGTGATGACTTTTATGTCTTGTGACAACACTGCTCCTACCCTTTCTTACAAGCATCAGTACAGACTTCAAACTCCTTGTTTGGGTTAGCTACCTTTAATACAGGGGTAGTGCTTAACAATTTCTTTAATTTTTTGAATCTTGTTTGGCATTCACTAGTCAACTTGAAAATTCGTCCTTTTCATTGCAAATAGGTAATGGAAAAAGAAATTCTAGAGAAGCCTTCGATAAAATACTGGTAATAACCAACCAAACCTGTAAACAAATGTATATTCGCTATGTTCTTAGGCAACCGCCACTCCATTATAGTCTTAATTTTATCCATCTCTACTGATATCCCTTCAGCCGAGATTACGTGGCGTAGATATTGAATCTTCTCTCTAAATAAATCACACTTGTTGAATTTTGCATAGAGCTTATGGTATCTCAACATTTTCAGCACCAAGCGTAAATGTTCCTTCTGCTCTTCCATGGTTTTATAATAAATTAATATATCATCAATGAAGATTAAAATAATTTTTTCCAAAAATCGATGAAAGATGCAATGCATCAAACTTACGAAACTTGTTGGTGTGTTGGTTAATCCAAGCGCTAAAAACGAAAACTCATAATTCCCATATCAGGTTTCAAAGACTGTATTATATATATATAGTCATCTTTTATCCATATTGGGTGATATCTTGATCTTAGATCTATCTTGGATAATATAGTTCCGCCTTTTACCTGATCAAAAATATCGTCTATCTGAGGTAATGGGTACTTGTTCTTAATAGTCAGCTTGTTAAGATACCTATAATCCATACACATCCACATCGTACCATATTTCTTTTTAACAAACAACACCAGTGCCCCCCAAGGAGACATGCTAGGACAGATGTATCCTTTCTCCAGCAATTCCTACAGCTCCATTTTTCACTCAGTTAGCTTAGGTACACCCATTCAGTATGGATCTCGTGACACAGGTGTTTCCCCTGGCATTAGCTCAATTGTGAAATCAATATCCTACTTTGGAGGTAGTCTCGGTATGCTTTCAGGAAACACATCGGTAAAGTCTTGAATTATAGGTATACTCTCTAGCACAAGGGTTTTTCCTTTGAGTTTGCAAATCCTACTTGAATAGCATAAACCTGACATGATTTTCTGATGCATTTTCCCGTCTGAGACGCAGTGATGGGGTGAAATTGGATTGGTTTCCTAATTCCTTGTAACTCCTGACGAGTACCATCTTCATCCATATAACTGATGGTTTTATGCTTGTAGTCTACCACTGAATAATGCCCCTCTAACCAATCCATTCCCAGCAGTAAGTCGTAGGAATCCAAGGGTAAATTTTTTAGCTCAAAATTTATGTGCTGGTTCCCTATGTTAAGAGGGAATTTTGACACTTTGACATAAAACATTCTCTTTGCCTCAGTAGCTAATTGCAGCAACCACGGAATTTTAAGTTTCAGACTTTGTAAATTAAAATTTTCAACCATTTTGGGATTGATATAACTTAAACTAGCACCTAGATCAACCAAAATAGATACAGTTTGGGAAAATAACTTACCTTCCATTTCTATCGTTGTTGGATATTAATCTACGTTCCGATCCTCTAAAGCAGCATTGATCCTTGGTATCTTGCTTACAACATCTCCCACTATGGATGCTTCTTGCAAATTAGGTACAGTTTCATTTCTCCCACGGTGATGAAATTTTTTAAAATAATGTGCTTCACTGTAGCCCCATTATTGCAGAGGGAGTTTATGGGTCTGTCCGTGGTCTGGTCTGCTGGATGCCTCAGTAGACCAGTCTTCTGCTAGCAATTTGTGTTTTTTCTAGCTTTTTCCAAGTTTTCTATTAGATGGATTCTTTGCAAAATTATTTTGGTTACTCAATCTGCTACTTTTAAAATTATGAGTACTCTTTTTCCCTTTCCTTGGCAGCCACCTCCTACCAACATCTCCTTTCATTTTTTATTGTTGATAACACATTCGTGCTTTTCGAATCACCTCATCTGTAGTCCTTGGATTGATTAACTCAATCATTTCCTTCATGTGAGCAGGTAAGCTACTCGGTAACCATTGTACCTTTATTTTTTTATCCCTCAAATACGATACATACCTCAATAAGGAGGTAAATTTAGTTATGAACTCATCCATAGACAGCTATCTCAACCTAAAATAATTAAATTCTCAAAAATTTTCATCATAGAAATGCTCTGTTAGATATTTTTCCATAAAATAATGCTGGAACTTGTTCCAAGTCACATTTTGGTCTTTGATTCCCCGCACATTTTTAACTTCCTCCCACCATAAACTATCATTTTACCACAATTGGTAAATATCCAAGCAATATTTGAGGTTAGTACTATACTCATAAACTTGGAAATAATTATTCATGTTAATTATCCATGCTTCTACCACTTCTTCAACTTGTCCATCGAACGTGGGAGACTTAATTTTCCTAAATTCTCCTTGAATTTCCACTTTCTATTTTTTCATTTCTTGTTGGTCAAAAACATTTCCTGATTCTGCTTCATTGTAAGCTCTACTTTTTTCACTTCGTTGGGTGTAGCTTCCTTCCATATTTTCATCAGCTTGCTCTTACTTCTCACCCTCATCCCCGGCGCCCCTCTCCGTACTAGGCTGTGTTTTCCGATGATTCTTCCTATTTGATAGGTTTTTTAAGATTCTATATTTTTCTCTTATTAATCTCTTATTATCACTTCTTACTCGAACCATCTCTGCCTAAAGCTATTGCACTGTATCCAAAATTCTACTGGTCTGACATTGTTGTTCCTCAAGTAATTTGCTTGTTTGATGATTTTGATCCACACTCAACTGTACCCACATATCTAGGTCAATTTCTGGGTTAGGAAGGGGGTGATCTTCCCCTGTAGCCCTAGGCATTTTAAAACTATATCCTCTCCTCATCATGATATGACAATGTTTTTCTTTCTTCCTGTCACTGTGCACAATTCCAATGCACACATTGCTATTCGAATGGCCCATTCAGGTTCTGGCATGTGAACGTTTCTTTGATGCAACATGTCACATGTATGACTACTACTACAACTCTACAATAATTACCATAATAACAAAAATCAATTTTCCCATGCATAGATTCAATCGGGTAGATTCAATGAAGCTAAGAAATTTGACTGGGAGGTTGATGCCATTGCAACTTAATAAAACACAAAGTTCTAATTAGGAAGATGGTTGTTATGTGACGTACCCTGTTCTGTATTCAATCGGCTTCTTGAATGGGTCGCACCCCTTTGCCCTCCAAGGGTCATGGGAGGAGTGGTGTGTGGTGTGGTACTGGGAGATCGACCAGGGTTCCCAACTAAGGATGCCCCAATAAAAGACGAACCAATAATGGTGGTAGTGTTTTGTCTTTGACGCCTAAATGACGAAAGACCTGGAACCCCTCCCAGTAATGGGGCGGTCCAAAAGATGCCTAGATCGATGAGGTATCGTTGGGTCCATTCTGGTGTCGACCAGGTCCAGTTTTGGAAAAAATTGAGAGGATAGAGTGTATGATCAAAGCAAAATTCTGGTCACATACATAAAACAAAGCGAAAATAAACTAAATTTTCCTTTTAAATTAATTCTATGTGATCGAGCAATCAAAAAAGTGGTTTTTGTTTGTTTGTGTATGATACTCAAATCATAGAAGACCTATTCATCCTCATGCACTCAAATGTAACTGGGCCTTGAGACGATATCTTGCGAGTGCTGGCACAATGTCCCGTAAGAGCTCGTGATGCCCCCAGTCAGCTGAAGAAAATCCACCAAGGCAAGGGTAGAGGATCTAGTCCTTGCCTGCACCGTCACCTATAGGGAAAGGATGCCCTAGATTTTGTCACTAAGTACTACCATCCCACATGAGCATTCGAGTCTTGGGATTCTTGGTAAGTTAGCTAACAACACTGAGTATCAGCTGGGTCAGGTAGCCCCAACTGATACTGCACGCACTGCGCCTAAGTCTAACCCCCTCTGAAATGGGTCTCTGTCGTGCTCGTTTTTTCTTTTTTGTGGTTTGATAGGTGGAATTAAAGCTCCCTAAATAGTCAAATTCTATGTTTCAATATGAATAATGATCAAGGTGACTTATTGGATGCCTACCCCCTTGATCCTAACTTAAACTATAAATTCTTTTGTGGCCCCTATGGGGAGAATTTAGTGAGTTTGGTTAAGCTAGTTTTAGGTGTCTTTGCTTTTCTTAGTGGGTGGATGTGTGTGAGAAAAAAGTGGACAAGCACATAGTTTGAACATGTGGATATGCAATTATTATTTTCAAAATCCCCTATTAAACTATGTTGTATTGTTCCTTGCTCAAAATAAAAAGATGTGCAGATATGGGCCACTTTCTATTTTTCCTAGTTAATATACGTGATCAAATAAAGGGAGATGGTGAGTTTTGAATAGAGAGTGTTCATATGCTTGCCTAGGATCACCGGAGGGTGTAAAGGTAGTAGATATTACTTTCTCTTTTATCGATAATTCAATCCTAGTCCCGAAAAGCTAGTGCAAAAATTGAACTAAACTAATAACTTTTTCCCTAGAAAAAAAAAACTAGCTAAGCATGCATGGAGTTGGGACACTTATTTTGGCTAATTATCTAGGTGTGTTGGTACCTAAATTTTCAAAACATACAATTTTTTCAAAATGCAAGCTATTTTCCCCCCTACTTAAAATATGTGTGAACTTTGCAAAAAATTAACTTAAAATAAAACTAACACTAAACCTACAAAAAGTAGCTAAGAGTGAGCTTTAGCAAGCTGCGGGGTAGCTCAACCAGTGATGGCATATTTATTATGGGTTTCCAGGCACTTTACAAGAAGGAAAAGATAGAAATGTGGGATAAATTTCTGTTTTTGTCTTTTGCACACAAAAAGCTGAAACAGGCGCGATGTCTGCGTGTGGTTCAGCTCTGAACGTGAGCCCTTGGTGCATCTGTCGGAAGGAAAAGAACACAAATTCCTACAAAAGTAATTTTTGGAGTTGATTTTCTTCAGTCTGTCATTGGGGATGAACTAGGGACTTGTTGAAGCCTAGAAAATCTCTGCTTCAAACATCGGGGAAAACCACCCGGTCGGGACCTTAAGACAGCTCCTTTTACGTTTGGTATGGTGGCTCCGACTGGATTTAAAGGACCAGTTTCCTTGTAACTAAATGGATTGGATTGGATGGGTGGAAATGGGACTAAATTAACTGAAGTAAAAATATCTAATTTAAGCTAAATACTGATAAAGAAATTCTAATACTAACCCAGGTAATTATATATGAATACAACTTAATATTGTTCCAATTCAACAATAACCATGAAAATGTATTATTAATTAAATTGAAATGTGCAGAAACAAATAAAGATAACTCTGTTTAAGAAATTAAACAGAGTTGTATTAGCATATTTCATTCATCATTGTATACCATCTACATGTAATTATGAAAAATAACGTTTCAATTATACTCAGAAATGATATATAAAAGGAAGCGTTGTGAAAACAAATATACATATAAATGATAGCAATCTTAAAACGAATATCATAAGACAAAAGAAATCAACAGTAAACAGATAGAAATACCTTGTTCATCTTGATTAATTTCAGATGCAATCTGATACTCTATCCAGTAACTATGATGCAAAATCAAATTCCAAAGGTACAGAAATGCAACACTTCAAAGATAATTTCGCATGAAAATCACTAGATGTGATCCTTTTTAAAAAATATATAAGACAATGGAGTACAGAAATGCAATCTCCAAGTCCAAAAATATTAAGATCCAGGACCCCTCTCTAAATGCATGAGAGGGGTTTAAATACTACTTAGCTAAATCTAAAAATAGTTTATTACAAAAATTAAGGATTCGGTTCAATGACCATCCTTTTCCTAGGCTAAAATACAGTGAAATTAAAACTAAATATATCTATCTATGAATTTGATCTTTAAACTTGCAGGCATCTAGCATAGTTTTGAAGAGATGCGGTTGACCGACTTCAGAATTCAACTGTCCTGAAAAGACAGAGTCGGCAAGCGTAGGAGCAATCTTCTCTATAGCATTGATGATACAATTAAGTGCATTGTGCTGACTGTGTGGCTTCACCAAGTACATCCAGTATGAGTCCCAATTCAATCTTGTCAGCCCTTGGATGGATTTTGCTCTTTCTTCTGCCTTTTTCCTCCATTATGTTTGCAGTTTATTTGCCTGTGGGAGATATCCTGGAATAGTTTCTGGGATCAAATTAGCTTTGTGTAAATTGTCATTTACACAATCAGTGAGAGTGTTTTCCGCTGTAGCCGCCTCCTCTGCTGCCTTTTCTGCCCTTTTGATTTGTGCATCCTAGTTATTGAATAGTATTTATTTATGGTTTTCATTGACGATGGGTGCTCCAGCTTTTCTGCCTTCTTCTGTCTTTTGCCATGCCAGATAATCATTGATATTTTCATTAATCAAATCATAATCATTTCGTAAATCTACGACATGATTTGTGATTTTATTGCTCTCTTGGCACAAAGAATTCCATTGCAAGATTTTTTGGCAGAAAACTTCCTCTTGTTGCAGTAGTTGATTGTTCAAAGAGATAGTTTCTGAAATGAATTCTGGAAGCTTAGGATCATCTTTATGTTGATCTTGGATAATCTGTATTTGTTTGTCTTTATCAGTCAAGCTTTTTTCATGTCCGATTTTCATTTCTTGAATTTGTTGTTGTAACTCTTCAAGTTTTAATTGTGCTTCCTTATTGGCCTGTACCTGTTGCAATTGTTGTTACAGAGCTTTTACCTGTTCTTCTCTTTCATTCAACAAAAGTTGTATCTAAAATGCTTTATCAATTGTTGCAAAAGCATAAGCTCCTGTTATTTGAGATAACTTAGTGAGATTATGAGTAGGCTCTGTGGCAGGATCTTTCCACAAAACATCTACTTGTTCTGCTTCAGTAGCAATTGCACTTTCTATTTTTCTCTTTTTCCTCTATCTCTTCACTACTGCTTTGTATTTTGGGCTGTAGAATACATCCAGAGGAGGGTGTGATTGGTATGTGCTCTGTCACTATGACTGTGCTGCTTGTTCCTGTGTTCAAAACTTTGGTTGTCTGGACAGGGGTCTGTACATTCTCTCCCTCTACATTAATCAATTGATTAAAGGTTTCCCATTCTTTGTCTAACTCAATGGTGACTGGTTGTTGCTGTACATTGGTTGGAGGAGGATTAGTCTGTTGAGAAGTCAAAATTTGCTATTGAGTAAGTTCTTTTGATTGTGCAGAATCTTTAATGGATTCTTCCATTTTATCTTCCTTTTCTTTAGACTTATTGGAGTGCTCAAAATATCTGTCAAATTTTGATTTAGATTTACCTGTACTTGAACTGTCGTTAAGACTAACATTAGGAGTTTGCTCCCTTGCGGGCTCTAAGCGTAGATTATCCAAAGGAATAGGAGTTAGTCTTCTTTCTCTGTAGAGCTTGAATTCCTGAAATTCCTCTGGAGATAGCTGCGCTTGAGCTGAATTCAAAACTTCTTTGAAGGAATTTCTTGCTTGGAACATATCATCAAAAAGATACTGTTCCCCGAAAAATTCCCTTACTTTGATTGCACTGGTAAAATTCTTAACAATATCATTTGGGTCGAATAACCTTCTCGAAAATTTGAACAGCTGTAGGCATGTAATGTTGCATATCTCTTGAAATGCATGACCAATATCAAACAGTGAAAATGTTCCACATTTTATGGGAAATTGTGGTCAAATGCCCTTTTTCTTCTCTTTTAAATATTTTGTTATACCTCCCTGGCCATAGGTCTGATAAGCAATTTCCCGAGCTACAAGTCTATTTGGAACATAAAGGGGTAAAACATGGGGAGAAGCATAACTTCCAAAAACCCTAATATAAGTGAACAATTCTTCTCCAAACCATCTCACAACGGGGAGAATATCAACCTTTCTTTCTAAGGATAACCTTGGGGCATCCTTATTATACAATGTTCTGTACAATGGCAGCATTATTCCATGACAAATTTTGTAAAAATGGGGGACAAACTTAGACTCCCATATTTCTTTATGGTACACATGAATGGGCAAAGGATCGTGGATAGTCCATTTCCAGCCCATCACAGGGAATTTAGAGACATAGCAGATGGCGTCCATGACATAAGCAGATAAATAAAAAGGTAGATAGACCCGCTGCGAAACATTTCGTTTAGACCGGTAGTGAAAAATAGCAGTGGTCAAATTATCAGATAGGATTTTGGCCCAGTCTACAATTGTAGAATTAACAGCCGCATTCAACAAAGGAAGCCATTCGGGTAAGATCATATTTATGTCAGGCTTTCCAAAAAGACTGCATAACATGGCAGCAGTAAAACAATAAGGAGAGGTAAGTGAACCCGTGTTGTACATACCTTGTTTGTTTTTCTTCAATGGTTCACTTCTTTTGGTCCACTCCTTTGTGCATTCTGCCAAATTTGCATGTTCTCTGGCAAAATCTTCCATCTTACCCATAGTGTTTAGTGGAAGCTTTGTATAGATGTTTGCTCCTTCATGCCTGCGTTTTACGAGTAAATGAGAGTAATGGCATAAGAAAGGTGATGAGACTGTTTTAAATGTGAAAGCGGATGAAATATAATATTTTAATCGTGAAACGACTTTCAATCCAAACACAATCTCATTTACCATTAATAATCAATCCAATCATTTAATTTAATCATTAAAGCGCATAACAGATTTGACATATGGGAAGATTGCCTTGGGATAGCGTGCCTACATGAATCTGCGACATTGCGATCTGCGATTTGCTGCGCAATATCGCAATATCGCAATGTCGCAATATCGCAAAATGAAGTCATCGCAGTCATAAAAATAGCGCAAAAGTGGAAATTGCGCAATAGCGCAAAAGCGCATATCGCAAAAGCGCAATAGCGCAAAAACACAAAAGCGCACAATCGCAAAAGCGCACAATCGCAAAAGCGCACAATCGCAAAAGCGCAGAATTGCAAAAGCGCAGAAGATATTTATTAATCATTTCTGTTTTCTGCGATATGCGATCTGCGATAAATGCGTTTCATATATACTATTTTGTTATGGATGCGCTATCTTGTTTCAAGGGAAATTTTATTATAATCTATCATAAACTTAAGTGTTTCTAAATATTCTTTCTAAGGGATTTCTATAAGTTTATGATAGAAAGTTTTATTTGAAAAGGCAAACATATCCTGATTGATTTTTTTGGATTTTTAACTAAGGGTCCCCATTTATTTAGTATTATTACTAATTTAAATAAAAGGGGGGTTGTTGCTGGTCACAACAATTGGCGATTCACTGAAAGAAACAATTATCTCTGAAAAAATAAAATGAACATTATATGTTTAGTAAGTAAAGGTTTTTAAAGATAATGAAAACTATCTTAGGATAATTCAAATAAAATGTCACTATGAAAAATAAAAATAAAAATCATTTCATAATTTCTTTCTAGTTCTTTAAGAAATAAAAACATTTTGGGTTATATCAAGCTTTGATTGGTGTTAATAATGAAGTAAGTGGATTTCTCCAAGTTTTGGTTTTATAATATACTCTATTGCCATAGGTATTGCCTCTGCTGCCTGCAAACGTTCATAGTCTCGACAAGGTTACCTTTAAACCATTAACCATTCATTGTCCCATCCAACTAAAATTATGACTTTTTAAAAGATAAATTCATAAGACTTATTATCTCATGTTTTTGTCTTTTATTTATTTTTTATTTTAAGAGCCATTGTTCTAGTTTGGTAGCTAGTTAATAACAATGCCATTCACTGGTTATAATTAAACTGAACAAGCTGGCTCGTGATGAGACCCCTTGTCTTATATTTATAAGCCATTACCCTGTTTTGGTATGCAGTATTGGTAATGTCAGTTTTTATTACTCCTTATGAACATGGTAAGTCGGCTCGTGATGAGACCTCTTATCTCTTAAAATTTTCGTATAATTTCTTAGAATTACATTCTAAAAAATCACAACTTAAATGGATGGGGTGAAATAGTTTTATCCTTAAGAATCAATGGATGACAATTTTCAGAGTTTTTTTTTTTTGAATTCCAAAACTTTAGAAAAATCTTTACTTTTACAGATAACCTTTCTCTGCTTAATAAACTTATGATGATTTACATTGTTCTCAAGTTTTCAAAAGATCATGTAAATGATTGAAATAATCTTTCAAAGTTTAACATCTTATTTTAAACTATTCAAAAACTGTGATCATTACTTTAAAAATTCTTATTTACACAAAATAAATATTTATAATATTTTTCCGAAGAAATTTTCTTAAATAGTAAACAATCAATCAGAGACTCATAAACAACCTTTATTTGTAAAAACAAAAACAATCAAAACTTTTGCAGAAAGAAATATGTACAGTTTAAGAAGGGGTTACCTCCTTATGAAAATAATTTCTTCAAGATAAGCCCATTTACAGGAAGAGATTCTCTCTTACCTGTTAGATCTTGGAGTATGAATGTATTTGAGCTTATCTTCTCAACGATCTAAAATGGTCCAAGCCACATTTTCTTGAATTTGGTATGTTTACCTTTTTCTTCGTGTGCTTTATCCCATTTCAAAACGAGATCACCAATTGAAAAAACAATTGAGCCGGTAGAACTTGCATCAAAAGAAGATTTTACAAGCTGTTGATGTTTTTCATGAGTAATCTTTGCTTTATCCCTATCTTCTTCTAATTTAAGGATTTGATCATATCTCAATTGAATGGATGAAGAAGGATTTTCTTCAATAAACTGCACTAGGGCTAATGATGGAAGAGTTAAATTTGATGGTATCATAGCTTCTTTTCCATAAACCAGATTGAAAGGTGAAGTCCCTATTGAAGCTTTTTCAGTGATACGATCAGCCCATAATGCAAAGATTAAAGATTTGTGCCAATTCTTTTGATTTTGATCAACGATCCTTTTAATGATTTTGATAAGGTTTTTATTAGTGGATTCAGCCAAACCATTACCTTGTGGATAATAATTTGCTGAATATTTTAATTTAAAACCTCTTTTGACTGCAAATTCAATTAAACTATTTCCAGAGAAGTAAGATGCATTATAAAAAACAAGAGCTTGACGTACACCAAACCTGGTTATGATGAATTGATCTATGAAATCAATAATTGCATCAGAATTGGCTACCTTCAACGGAATTGCCTCTACCCATTTTGTAAAGTAATCAGTTGCAGTAAGGATGTACTTGTGCTGTTTGGAAGAATGAGGTACTATCTCACCAATAATGTCAAGCCCCCATGAGGTACTATCTCACCAATAATGTCAAGCCCCCATTATTCGAATGGTTGCTCAATAGTTACTGGTTGCAAAGGAAAAGCTGGTTTCCTTTGTCTTCCACTTGCAGTTTGACAAATTTGGCACTTCCTTACGTAATCATGCGTATCTTTAAAAAGGGTAGGCCAGTAATAACTAGCACGAATTATTTTGTGAGCTGTGGTATCACCTCCAAAATGACCTCCTGCTGGTCCATTATGCAACTCCTGCAAAACCTTTTCAGCTTCAGTCTTTTCAAGACATCTTAATAAAATTGAATCATAATTTTTCCTAAATAACACATTATCAATGATCTCATATTTAATAGCCTTTAACCTTAAAGCGTGTTTACTCTTATAGCTGAGATTAGAAGGAGTATACCCATTTTTCAAGTAATAGATAAGATCAGCATACTGAGATTCGGAATCTGTAACATTTATCTGACTTACTTGAATATCTTGATTTGAATCTTGATTTTCTAGTATATTATGAGCTCCTGCCAATAATCTGCAAAAACCTTGTCCTCTAACAATCTTAGCTGGTTTAATATCAATATCATATTCTTGCAAGGCTGTTACCCAGTTAGCTCTCTTTTCTCCTACTTTTTTTTGAATTAATAATTGCCTCACTGCAGAGAATGGGACAATGATTTTTGTATGTGTTTTCAAGAGAAAAGGTCTGAAATGTTTGATTGATTTAAACACAGCAAAGGCTTGTTTTTCAACATCGGAATAATTAAGCTTAGCTCCTTGCAGATTTGAGCTAAATAAAGAAATTGGTGCTTCAATTTCTTGATCATTGAGTTGTGTTAAAATGGCTGCATAGGATGTTTCAATGGCCAGAGTATACAAAATAAAATCTTTAGAAAAATCCGGGGTATTCAATGCTGGTGAATTAATGATCTCTTGTTTGATTGAATCAAAAGCTTCTTTTTCTTTATGCGCCCATTTGAATATTGAATTCTTCTTGATCATATTTTTCATAGGTAAAACAATTAAAGAAAAATCAGGAATAAATCTTTTAACAAAATTGATCTATTCAAGAAATGATTGCATGGATTTTTTGCTATGTGGTAAAGAAATATCAGAAATTTCTTTCACTCTATCTGGATCAATATATATACCATCTTTTGACACAACAAATCCTAAGAGTTTTCCTTCATCTAAAGCAAGGAAAGATTTCTTTGGATTTAAGGAGATACCAAACCTTCTACATCTTTCAAATATTTGTTTTAAATCATTTAGATGATTGGCTCTCTTTTTTGAAAATACTGTTATGTCATCAAGATAACCAACAACTGATTTATTGATCAGACCTTTGAATGCTATGTCCATGGCTCTTTGAAAAGTTTCTCCTCCATTTATTAGACTAAAAGGCATTTTCTGATAAGCATAAGTTCCCATTTTTTTCTGAAAGTTGTTTTCAATCTGTCATCTGGATGAACTAAAACTTGATTATAGCTCGAAAATCCATCGAGAATAGACATAAGTTTAGAACCAACTACCTTTTGAAGTATCTGTTCCATGGTTGGCAATGGGAAATTGTCTTTTAAACATGCCTTGTTTAAATTTCTGAAATCAATACAGATTCTTATATCACCATTCTTCTTCCTTACAGGTACCATATTGGAAACCCAATTAGAGTGCCTGACTGGAAAAATGATTTTGGCTTTCAAAATTTTATTAAGTTCTGATTTAATTTGACTTTTGAGATTTGGATGGATCTTTCTCAACTTTTGTTGAACAGGTTTAATATCAGGAAGCATTGGAATCGTGTGTTGAATAAAGTATTATACGTTTTTAGATCATCATAATTCCAAGCAAAAATGTTTTTATACTTATTCAGCAGTTTAATGAATGCATTCCTTTCCTCTGGTGTTAAATTGAGTCCTAAGTTAACGTTTTGAGGTTTAGAATCAGAACCAAGATTTACTAATTCAAACTCCAAAGTGGAACTTTGGAGTTTTGTATTAACAAATTTCTTGAATCTGTATCTAATGTCATATAAATCCTCTAATTTAACAATAGATTTTGGAATGGGGTTTTCATTACCTTTTGAAGCAATTTGTAAATCATGATCATCTTCGTCAATAATTTTCTCATCATATGATTTCTCTTAAGTCATGAAATTTAGAATATCTTGATCATGATAGAATACTCTCCAGTTTTTAACATTATCTGGGACACATGGACGAAAAATCAACTCTACAGAAAACCTATCAGGACTGCAATCTTCAGCGGGTAGGAGTTTAGATGCAACATTAGCTAACAAGTCAGCTGATGTATTCTGATTGCTAGGAATAGGAGAAATATTGAATGCTAAAAAATGAGTGGTGAGGTCTTGTACTAGGGTTTGATAGTGTTTAAGATGTCCTAAAAGGCAATGAATAGTATTCCTAACTTGTTTAATGAAAATTTCGGAATCACCAAAGACTTTCAAGTATTTAACATCTAACCCTATAGCTTTATAAAGTCCTTGAACCAAAGCTTCATATTCTGCGGTATTGTTAGTACACTCAAATTCTAATCTACATGAAAGCATGGTTTTCTCCCCATTTGGATCAATTAAGATGCATCCAACTCCGGCTCCATCACTAGACTTTGATCCATCAAAATATAACGACCAAAATAAATATTTGTCTATTGGCTTATCTACAATTACATCAGAAATATTTACAATTATGGAAGAATCAGATTGTGAAAAATTTTCTATCTGAGAAACAAAAGTATTTACAGAAAAAGGTGATTGAGGAGTTTTGAAATTTCCAAGAAATGATTCAGCAGAATAACCTCCAAGAATATTGTTGTTGAATGCCACAGGTTCATTAGGTTGTTCAAATTCAGTGACAGTGTGCGTCATATGTTTTTCTTGTTCAATTTTGATTTGATTTGGTTTCCCTTTGTAGGGAAGCCACATGTGTGAATAATCAGTTGAGATATATCCGTTAAGTTTCGCAGACCAGTCCCTGCTCAGGATTAATCCATAGAATTCAGGAATATAAGCAATCAAAATATCAATCCTTTGGACAATCCTAGGATTGGAAGCTAATCTGATAGTGACTGAATTGATTTCTCCTACAACTTGAACTTTAGAGCGATCCAATTGGACGATATGAACTGCTGATTTCTGTGGTTCA
Organism: Pinus albicaulis; assembly: GCA_034641835.2. NCBI lineage: Eukaryota > Viridiplantae > Streptophyta > Pinopsida > Pinales > Pinaceae > Pinus > Pinus albicaulis. Next base: position 1,162,259,896 of record CM076579.1, on the reverse strand, counting down.
ATATTCAATTTGGCACAGACAGAAGTAGGCATTATATTGGAGGAAGCTCCAAAATCAAGCAAACAATTGTGCAGATTTTTATTGTACATCTCATAAGTCAAAAGAAAAGGAGGATTTTGAGAATTTGACTTTTCCCCAATGAGCACAGTATCAGTAGCATCTACCTTATCTGGTGGCTTTCCAGTTCCTCTCGTTGCTTTTGCAACTACACCGCTTGGTAAAGGAGCAATTGGTGTAGCATTTAATTATTTCAATAGAAACTTTTGCTGGTGTTTTAGTTTGCTGAGTTCATGTAAGGAAATGTTGGCTTTGATCTTTTTCATGTCTTCGACAATGTTGTATTCCATAGGATCTGACACTACTAAAGTTTTCGCTGTTGATGTGAGAGGATTAGAAGAAGATGGCTGATTTTGAGTAGGTGATGGAGAAGTTTTCTTCACAGTGGGTTTTTCTTTGGTACTTGGAGTTGTAATTTTCTTTTTAAGAACTATTTGCACTGGTTCTGCTGTAGATTTACTCCTAGTATTTACAGGCATAGCTTCTTCACTATCAGAATTAGGGAGAATAAAATCCCACATTCCATTCAATTAAACTATTTCTTCATTTTCATCTTCTTGATCTGATACTATAGATGTATCTTATTCTTCTTCCTCTTCTTCTGATTCTGCATTAGAGATTGCATTAGGAGGTTTAGATTCAAATTGGTTTCTTCTGAAATTTCGGAATGGTTTCTTGGTAGAAGTTTCAGCCACTTGTTTTTTAATCTCAACCATTTCATTTGACATGGTTTTAAGAACTTTCTGTAAACCTTCCATGTCGTATGGATCTTTGGCCTTTTTCTTTGAATCATCTTTGAAGTTGACTTTCTTTGATTTCCTTTCCTCGATAGCATTTTTCTTTTCCAGAGAAGTAATTCATTTTTCCACTGCAATAGCTTCTTTCATATTCTCAGCTAATGTAGGCTTTGCAGCTCTGTCTACAAAAATTGCTATGTTTGAGGGTAAGGCAGTTATATACCATTCAATTCTGACTTGTTCACTAGGTTGTGAATCTGTATGAATTTTGTTCAAGAGTTTGTTGAATCTAGCATTGAATTCTTTTATAGGTTCCTTGGGTTCTATTTTCAAATTTGAGAGATCATTGAGTAAAGTTGCAATTGATCGGTCATCTCCAAATTTAGTCAAAAAATGATCTGCAAAAATGTCCCAACTCGTTATGGATCCTGATGGTAATGAAAAGTACCATGATCCTGCTACTCCCTGAAGAGTATATGGGAATAATCTAACTACAACATCTTCGTGTATGACTCCATTCAAATTAATAGCCAGCATAAATTTATTGATATGTTCTTCAGCTTGAATGTTAAGATCTGGGCTAAACTTTGGAAGCCATTTTCCAGGATTGTCTCGTAAATCATGTAAAGGTGCAGCCATGTTGACTGCTCCTGGAGTAGACCATGGTCTCTGTGCCATTATTGGGACGACTATTGGAGGAATAATAGAAACTGGTGGTATTTGAATAGAAGTGGTTGGAATCGATGATGTTGAGATTAATAATGTTTGAGGAGATGATGATTGAGTAGATGATGTGGAAACTCCTGTACTTTGTCAAGAAGGGATTTCGAAAATAGGTATTTGAATATTAGATGTTGAACTTATATCACTTACTGATTCCGATTGATTTTTTCTTGTCTTGACTCTACTAGGTAAAGGGAATTCTTTCGGAGAAATATGAAATTTTTCACTTTGAAGCCTAGTAAGAGGTTTGGAAGAAACAAATTTTGAAGTTACACTACCTTCAGATATTTCAGACTCTTCAAGAGATAATGATAATCCTTTCAATTTATGAATTAGATATTGAACTTCAGGAGACTCAGGATGTTGTTTGTCTGAATGTTTTGAGATTTTGGTAGTGGGTGTTTGAATATTTTCTGCAATTTCTTCTCTAGGATTTTGAATTTCAGAAGAAATTGAAGAAGTTAATGAGGGTGTTTTGCTCTCATAATGGCTTGTGGATAAAGATTTAGTTGCCATTCATAGCTCAGGGCCTCCTTCTAGCACCAAAAATGTTGAAGCTTAGAAAATCTCTGCTTCAAACATCGGAGAAAACCACCCGGTCGGGACCTTAAGACAGCTCCTTTTCCGTTTGGTATGGTGGCTCCGACTGGATTTAAAGGACCAGTTTCCTTGTAACTAAATGGATTGGATTGGATGGGTGGAAATGGGACTAAATTAACTGAAGTAAAACTATCTAATTTAAGCTAAATACTGATAAAGAAATTCTAATACTAACTCTGGTAATTATATATGAATACAACTTAAGATTGTTCCAATTCAACAATAACCATGAAAATGTATTATTAATTAAATTGAAATGTGCAGAAACAAATAAAGATAACTTTGTTTAAGAAATTAAATAGAGTTGTATTAGCATATTGCATTCATCATTGTATACCATCTACATGTAATTATGAAAAATAATGTTTCAATTATACTCAGAAATGATATATAAAAGGAAGCGTTGTGAAAACAAATATACATATAAATGATAGCAATTTTAAAACGAATATCATAAGACAAAAGAAATCAACAGTGAACAGATAGAAATACCTTGTTCATCTTGAGGACTTTCAAATGCAATATGATACTCTATCCAGTAACTATGATGCAAAATCAAATTCCAAAGGTACAGAAATGCAACACTTCAAAGATAATTCCGCATGAAAATCACCAGATGTGATCCTTTTTAAAAAATATATAAGACAATGGAGTACATAAATGCAATCTCCAAGTCCAAAAATATTAAGATCCAGGACCCCTCTCTAAATGCATGAGAGGGGTTTAAATACTACTTAACTAACTCTAAAAATAGTTTATTACAAAAATTAAGGATTCGGTTCAATGACCGTCCTTTTCCTAGGCTAAAATATAGTGAAATTAAAACTAAATCTATCTATCTATTAACTTGATCTTTAAGTTTGCAGGCATCCAGCATAGTTTTGAGAAGATGCGGTTGACCGACTTCAGAATTCAACTGTCCTGAAAAGACAGAGTCAGCAAGCGTAGGAGCAATCTTCTCTGTAGCATTGATGATACAATTAAGCGCACTGTGCTGACTATGTGGCTTCACCAAGTACATCCAGTATGAGTCCCAATTCAATCTTGTCAGCCCTTGGATGGATTTTTTTCTTTCTTCTGCCTTTTGCCTCCATTCTGTTTGCAGTTGATTTGCCTGTGGGAGATATCCTGGAACAGTTTCTGGGATCAAACTAGCTTTGTGTAAATTGTCATTTACACAATCAGTGAGAGTGTTTGCTGCTGTAGCTGCCTCCTCTGCTGCCTTTTCTACCCTTCTGATTTGTGCATCCCAGTTATTGAACAATATTTTTTTATGGTTTTCATTAACGATGGGTGCACCAGCTTTTCTGCCTTCTTCTGTCTTTTTCCATGCCAGATAATCATTGATATTTTCATTAATCAAATCATAATCATTTCGTAAATCTATGACATGATTTGTGATTTTATCGCTCTCTTGGCACAAAGAATTCCATTGCAAGATTTTTTGGCAGAAAACTTCCTCTTGTTGCAGTAGTTGATTGTTCAAAGAGATAGTTTCTGAAATGAATTCTGGAAGCTTAGGATCATCTTTATGCTGATCTTGGATAATCTATATTTGTTTGTCTTTATCAGCCAAGCTTTTTTGATGTCCTATTTTCATTTCTTGAAGTTGTTGTTGTAACTCTTCAAGTTTCAATTGTGCTTCCTTATTGGCCTGTACCTGTTGCAATTGTTGTTGCAGAGCTTTTACCTGTTCTTCTTTTTCATTCAAAAAAAGTTGTATCTCAAATGCTTTATCAATTATTGCAGAAGCATAAGCTCCTGTTATTTGAGATAACTTAGTGAGATTATGAGTAGGCTCTGTGGCAGGATCTTTCCACAAAACATCTACTTGTTCTGCTTCAGTAGCAATTGCACTTTCTATTTTTCTCTTTTTCCTCTGTCTCTTCACTACTGCTTTGTATTTTGGGCTGTAGAATACATCCAGAGGAGGAATTTCCTCTACATTAAGTACAATTTCAGAGGAGGGTGTGATTGGTATGTGCTCTGTCACTGTGACTGTGCTACTTGTTCCTGTGTTCAAAACTTTGGTTGTCTGGACAGGGGTCTGTACATTCTATCCTTCTACATTAATCAATTGATTAAAGGTTTCCCATTCTTTGTCTAACTCAATGGTGACTGGCTGTTGCTGTACATTCGTTGGAGGAGGATTTGTCTATTGAGAAGTCAAAATTTGCTGTTGAGTAAGTTCTTTTGATTGTGCAGAATCTTTAATGGATTCTTCCATTTTATCTTCCTTTTCTTTAGACTTATTGGAGTGTTCAGAATCTCTATCAGATTTTGATTTAGATTTACCTGTACTTGAACTGCCGTTAAGACTAACACTAGGATTTTGCTCCCTTGCGGGCTCTAAGCGTAGATTATCCAAAGGAATAGGAATTAGTCTTCTTTCTCTGTAAAGCTTGAATTCCTGAAATTCCTCTGGAGATAACTGCGCTTGAGCTGAATTCAAAACTTATTTGAATGAATTTCTTGCTTGGAACATATCATCAAAAAGATCCTGTTCCCCGGAAAATTCCCTTACTTTGATTGCATTGGTAAAATTCTTAACAATATCATTTGGGTCGAATAACCTTCTCGAAAATTTGAATAGCTGTAGGCATGTAATGTTTCCTATCTCTTGAAATGCATGACCAATATCAAATAGTGAAAATGTTCCACATTTTACGGGAAATTGTGGCCAAATGCCATTTTTCTTCTCTTTTAAATCTTTTGTTATACCTCCCTGGCCACAGGTCTGATAAGCAATTTCCCGAGCTACAAGTCTATCTGGAACATAAAGGGGTAAAACATGGGGAGAAGCATAACTTCCAAAAACCCTAATATAAGTGAACAATTCTTCTCCAAACCATCTTGCGACGGGGAGATTATCAACCTCTGTTTCTGAGGATAACCTTGGGGCATCCTTATTATACAATGTTCTATACAATGGCAGCATTATTCCATGACAAATTTGGTAAAAATGGGGGACAAAATTAAACTCCCATAGTTCTTTATGGTACACATGAATGGGCAAAGGATCGTGGATAGTCCATTTCCAGCCCATCACAGGGAATTTAGAGACATAGAAGATGGCGTCCATGACATAAGAAGATAAATAAAAAGGCGGATAAACCCGCTGAGAAACATTTCGTTTAGACCGGTAGTGAAAAATAGCAGTGGTCAAATTATCAGATAGGATTTTGGCCCAGTCTACGATTGTAGAATTAACAGCCGCATTCAACAAAGGAAGCCATTTGGGTAAGATCATATTTATGTCAGGCTTTCCAAAAAGCCAGAATAACATGGCAGCAGTAAAACAATAAAGATAGGTAAGTGAACCCGTGATGTACATACCTTGTTTGTTTTTCTTCAATGGTTCACTTCTTTTGGTCCACTCCTTTGTGCATTCTGCCAAATTTGCATGTTCTTTGGCAAAATCTTCCATGGATTGTTTGTTGTAAGTCGCCTGAGGTTCTGGCAACTTATACATTAATCTCAGATCTTCTATGGTGAATGACCCGATTAGCTCTTCAGATGGAGGTCTGAATTGTCTGTCTGAAATATTGGTGCTATCCAGCACCCATCTCACCATGTCTGTATATGGGAGAATCCTTGGCCTTGCTGCTATTCTATGCAGAAATGAGCAAGCCAAGTCTCTAAGGGTTGCTTCAGACGTATTCTTGGAACGTGCTGTAGCTGCAACTTTTATCACCACATGATTTTCTTCTTCTAACAGATTATACATTCCTTCCCAAGTGGATATACCGGCATCCTTATTACAGGCGGTGTCTGCATAGAGTGAAGCCATTTCTTTGTTTTCAGAATTTGAGCTCTTCTCCTTCTTACCCATAGTGTTTAGTGGAAGCTTTGTATAGACGTTTTATCCTTCGTGCTTGCGTTTTACGAGTAAATGAGAGTAATGGTATAAGAAAGGTGATGAGACTGTTTTAAATGTGAAAGAGGATGAAATATAATATTTTAATTGTGAAACGAATTTCAATCCAAACACAATCTCATTTACCATTAATAATCAATCCAATCATTTAATTTAATCATTAAAGCGCATAACGGATTTGACATATGGGAAGATTGCCTTGGGATAACGCGCCTAAATGAATCTGCGACATTTTGATCTGCGATTTGCTGCGCAATATCGCAATATCGCAAAATCAAGTCATCGCAGTTATGAAAATAACGCAAAAGCGGAAATTGCGCAACAGCGCAAAATCGCATATCGCAAAATCGCAAAAGCACATGTCGCAAAATCGCAAAAGCGCATATCGCAAAATCGCAAAAACACATAATTGAAAAGAGCGTAAAATATATTCATTAATCATTTATGTTTTCTGCGCTATGCGATCTGCGACCAATGCGTTTTATATATACCATTTTGTTATGGATGTGCTATCTTGTTTAAAGAGTAATTTTATTATAATCTATCATAAACTTAAGTGTTTCTAAATATTCTTTCTAAGGGATTTCTATAGGTTTATGATAGAAAGTTTTATTTGAAAAGGCAAACAAATCCTAATTGATTTTTTGGATTTTTAACTAAGGGTCCTCATTTATTTACTATTATTACTAATATTAAATAAAAATGGGGGTTGTTGTTGGTCACAACAATTGGCAATTCACTGAAAGAAACAGTTATCTCTGAAAAAATAAAATGAACATTCTATCTTTAGTAAGTAAAGGTTTTTAAAGATAATGAAAACTATCTTAGGATAATTCAAATAAAATGTAACTATGAAAAAGAAATAAAATTCATTTCATAATTTCTTTCTAATTCGTTAAGAAATAAAAACATTTTGGGTTATCTCAAGCTTTGATTGGTGTTAATAATGAAGTGGAGCTCTCCAAGTTTTGGTTTTATAATATACTCTATTGCCATAGGTATTGCCTCTGCTGCCAGCAAACGTTCATAGTCTCGACAGGGTTACCTTTAAACCATTAACCATTCATTGTCCCATCCAACTAAAATTATGACTTTTTAAAAGATAAATTCATAAGATCTATTATCTCATGTTTTTTTCTTTTATTTATTTTTATTTTAGGAGCCATTGTTCTGGTTTGGTAGCCAGTTAATAACAATGTCATTCACTAGTTATAATTAAACTGAACAAGCTGGATCGTGATGAGACCCCTTGTCTTATATTTATAAGCCATTACCCTGTTTTGGTATACAATATTGGTAATGTCAGTTTTATTACTCCTTATGAACATGGTAAGTCGGCTCGTAATGAGACCTCTTATCTCTTAAAATTTTCGCATAATTTCTTAGAATTACATTCTAAAAAATCACAACTTAAATGGATGGGGTGAAATAGTTTTATCCTTAAGAATCAATGGATGACAATTTTCAGAGTTTTTTGAGTTCCAAAACTTTGAAAAAAAATCTTTACTTTGATAGATAACCTTTCTCTGCTTAATAAACTTATAATGATTTACATTCTTCTCAAGTTTTCAAAAGATCATGTAAATGATTGAAATAATCTTTCAAAGTTTAACATCTTATTTTAAACTATTCAAAAACTGTGATCATTTTTTTTTTAAATTCTTATTTACACAAAATAAATATTTATAATATTTTTCCGAAGAAATTTTCTTAAATAGTAAACAGTCAATCAGGGACTCATAAACAACCTTTATTTTTAAAAACAAAAACAATCAAAAACTTTGCAGAAAGAAATATGTACAGTTTAAGAAGGGGTTACCTCCTTATGAAAAGAATTTCTTCAAGATAAGCCCATTTACAGGAAGAGACTCTCTCTTACCTGTTAGATCTTGGAGTATGAATGTATTTGAGCTTATCTTCTCAACGATCTGAAATGGTCCAAGCCACATTTTCTAAAATTTGGTATGTTTACCTTTTTCTTCGTGTGCTTTATCCCATTTCAAAACGAGATCACCAATTGACAAAATTTTTGAGCCGATAGAACTTGCATCAAAAGAAGATTTTACAAGCTGTTGATGTTTTTCATGAGTAATTTTTGCTTTATCCCTATCTTCTTCTAATTTAAGGATTTGATCATATCTCAATTGAATGGATGATGAAGGATTTTCTTCAATAAATTGCACTAGGGCTAATTATGGAAGTGTTAAGTTTGATGGTATCACAGCTTCTTTTCCATAAACCATATTGAAAGGTGAAGCCCCTATTGAAACTTTTTCAGTGATACGATCAACCCATAACGCAAAGATTAAAGATTTGTGCCAATTATTTTGATTTTGATCAACAGTCCTTTTAATGATTTTGATAAGGTTTTTATTAGTAGATTCAGCCAAACCATTACCTTGTGGATAATAATTTGCTGAATATTTTAATTTAAAACCTCTTTTGACTACAAATTCAATTAAACTATTTCCAGAGAAGTAAGATGCATTATCAAAAACAAGAGCTTGAGGTAAACCAAACCTGGTTATGATGAATTGATCTATGAAATCAATAATTGCATCAGAATTGGTTACCTTCAACGGGATTGCCTCTACCCATTTTGTAAAGTAATCAGTTGCAGTAAGGATGTACTTGTGCTGTTTGGAAGAATGAGGTACTATCTCACCAATAATGTCAAGACCCCATTGTTCAAATGGTTGCTCAATAGTTACTGGTTGCAAAGGAAAAGCTGGTTTCCTTTGTCTTCCACTTGCAGTTTGACAAATTCGGCACTTCCTTACGTAATCATGCGTGTCTTTAAAAAAGGTAGGCCAGTAATAACCAGCACGAATTATTTTGTGAGCTGTGGTATCACCTCCAAAATGACCCCCTGCCGGTCCATCATGCAATTCCTGCAAAACCTTTTCAGCTTTAGTCTTTTCAAGACATCTTAATAAAATTGAATCATAATTTTTTCTAAATAACACATTATCAATGATCTCATATTTAATAGCCTTTAACCTTAAAGCGCGTTTACTCTTATAGCTGAGATTAGAAGGAGCATACCTATTTTTCAAGTAATAGATAAGATCAGCATACTGAGATTCAGAATCTGTAACACTTATCTGACTTACTTGAATATCTTGATTTGAATCTTGATTTTCTGGTATGTTATGAGCTCCTGCCAATAATCTGCAAAAACCTTGTCCTCTAACAATCTTAGCTGGTTTAATATCAATATCATATTCTTGCAAGGTTGTTACCCAGTTAGCTCTCTTTTCTCCTACTTCTTTTTGAATTAATAATTGCCTCACTACAGAGAATGGGACAATGATTTTTGTGTGTTTTCAAGAGAAAAGGTCTGAAATGTTTGATTGATTTAAACACAGCAAAGGCTTGTTTTTCAACATCGGAAGCCATTTTCCAGGATTGTCTCGTAAATCATGTAAAGGTGCAGCCATGTTGACTGCTCCTGGAGTAGACCATGGTCTCTGTGCCATTATTGGGACGACTATTGGAGGAATAGTAGAAACTGGTGGTATTTGAATAGAAGTGGTTGGAATATATGATGTTGAGATTGATGAGGATTGAGGAGAAGATGTTTGTGAAGATGAAATGGAAACAACTGTACTTTGTTGAGTTGGGATTTCGGAAACAGGTATTTGAATATTAGATGTTGAACTTATATCACTTACTGATTCCGATTGAGTTTTTCTTGTCTTGACTCTACTAGGTAAAGGGAATTCTTTCGGAGAAATACCAAGTTTTTCACTTTGAAGCCTAGTAAGAGGTTTGGAAGAAACAAATTTTGAAGTTACACTACCTTCAGATATTTCAGACTCTTCAAGAGATAATGAGAATCCTTTCAATTTATGAATTAGATCTTGAACTTCAGGAGACTCAGGATGTTGTTTTTCTGAATGTTTTGAGATTTTGGTAGTGGGTGTTTGAATATTTTCTGCAATTTCTTCTCTAGGATTTTGAATTTCAGAAGAAATTGAAGAAGTTAATGAGGGTGTTTTGTTCTCAAAATGGCTTGTGGATAAAGATTTACTTGCCATTCATAGCTCAAGCCCTCCTTCTAGTGCCAAAAATGTTGAAGCCTAGAAAATCTCTGCTTCAAACATCGGGGAAAACCACCTGGTCGGGACCTTAAGACAGCTCCTTTTCTATTTGGTATGGTGGCTCCGACTGAATTTAAAGGACCAGTTTCCTTGTAACTAAATGGATTGGATTGGATGGGTGGAAATGGGACTAAATTAATTGAAGTAAAACTATCTAATTTAAGCTAAATACTGATAAAGAAATTCTAATACTAACTCGGGTAATTATATATGAATACAACTTAAGATTGTTCCAATTCAACAATAACCATGAAAATGTATTATTAATTAAATTGAAATGTAAAAGAACAAATAATATATTCGTTGGAAGAAATTAAAATGAGTTGTAGTATTACATATTACATTCACTTCATACCATCTACATGTAATTATGAAAAATAACGCTTCAATTATACCTTTAAATGATATATAAAAGGAAGTATCAGAAAACAAATATACATATAAATGATAGCAATTTTAAAACGAATATCATAAGACAAAAGAGATCAACAGTGAACAGATAGAAATACCTTGTTCATCTTGAAGACTTTCAAATGCAATCTGATACTCTATCCAGTAACTCTAATGTAAAATCAAATTCCAAGGTACAGAAATGCAACACTTCAAAGATAATTCCGCATGAAAATCACCAGATGTGATACTTTTTAAAATATATAATACAATCGAGTACAGAAATGCAATCTCCAAGTCCAAAAATATTAAGATCCAGGACCCCTCTCTAAATGCATGAGAGGGGTTTAAATACTACTTAACTAACTCTAAAAATAGTTTATTAGAAAAATTAAGGATTCGGTTCAATGACCGTCCTTTTCCTAGGCTAAAATACAATGAAATTAAAACTAAATC